>JAPYZI010002868.1:0-20697 GCA_030523105.1 Ophioninae sp. A BG-2022a | reverse complement strand
ATTTTTTTTCCGTTTTTAACCTCTTAAAAGGGTCTATTTGATCGGAAATTTTCCACTGATTACGAATATCCCCGAGTTTTTCCCGAAAGAGCAAAATTATCCTGAGAAAATGCAAAAAAAACGTTTCTCAAATATATTTTTGACATTTTTCCCTGCAACGACGTATCATAGCGACGGAGGTTACGAATTCGAGCAGTGAACAAGTGACAAGTGACAAGTCAAAAAATATATTGATACTTCGAAAGGAAGCAAACGCAGTTATGGGATAAATTGGATTTGAAAATTTCGAGGTGGCTAGGAATGTTTTCGTCATTCTCTTCAGGGTCAGCAAGGGCTTCTTTTGCTGGAAAATATAGTGTTACAAAATATTATAAACGACAATTTTATAAACAATACTATAAAGAATTTTATAAACAATATTACTGAAAAACAACTTTAGAAACTCTTTTGTTTTTCATTAAAAAAAAAACAAAATGTTTTTGAATGCTCGTTCTCTACGTAAGATGTCCGATAATCACGATGAAAACAAGCATTCTTGAGTAACAGAAAACCAAATAAAATTACATCTGTAGGAGCCCCCTTACCCCCACTCCCGGGTTAGCGGAGGAACGAAATGATCCATGGAAAAGTACCAGGCAGCCGGCCTGACGCGGTAATTCTTCGGAGGAGGGATAAACGGTTAACGAGGTGAAAGAGACCGTTACGAAGAAGCGTCACGAAACGTTTTCCTGTTCTAATTACGCTTAACCGAATTATCTCTCGTCGCTCCAGGTTTATAATTTTATTAACCAACGCTCTAATTTTCAAAATTCATTTGATCGTGAATTTTTTTTGACCAGATAACTTCGTTGAATTATTAGGAAATTTCGAAATTTCATCGAACGAAATAACGGTCCCAAAAATAGCGAGTTTCAAATTCGCTAATTGGATTTCGGAATGAAAAATTCAAAAATTGGATTTCGAAATAAAGAATTCAAGAATTGGATTTCGAAATACAAAATTAAAAAATTGGTTTTCGAAATGAGAAATTCAAAAATTGGAGGAAACAGAGCGAATTTTTGTTTGGTTTTATTTAATGTCACGTGGGGTGGGAAAATAAATTCTGGTAATATTGAGAGTATACCGATATCGTTATCCAAGGGTTTGTGGAGGGCGTGCATCGCGTTAATCCATCGGTCGTGATCGGTTGCTCCTATCCTCGTCATTCTTCCAAAAATGATTTTCAACTCGAGTATCAATTGGAAAAATAATCCACGATTGTCGAATCAACTTAAAATCGCACTCGTGAAAATTTTCGATCCGAAAACAATGAAGGTGAATGGTATACGCGTGATAAACTGTTAGATCGGTACGTTTCCAGCGTATAACAACAGAAGCTCGTTCTCTCAAGTACAAACTCCATTTATACCTCGCTCCGGTTCCCCCACCTCGATCTTGCACCAAAACAAACTGAATATCTTATTATTCAAGTAAGCTTCGCGGAAAGTTGTTTTCTTTACTTCGACTCCGATAGAGTCGATATTTCCGAAGCTGTCCTAAGGTAACAGTAGGAATGTTCGTTATCAACAACCTTAGTTGTTAAAATTGAATAATTTATTTTTCATTTAAAGTTCGATTTTTAAAAAAGTTACCGGAACTACCATCGACCTCGTAAATTCTAGTTTTCAAAACGCATAAATTAAATGCCGGACAGTTTAATATTTTAAATAATATATATTAAAATGTTGAATAATAGTAAAATAATAGGAAATGTAAATAATTGTCAATAATAGCAAATTGTTTTAAATAATAGCAAATTGTACCAGTTTTCGGACACCAATTATTGTTTGTCGAATAGTAGATAGTTAAATATTTTCAATTATTATTTCTTAAACGAATTAATGCTACGGTGTTTAATTGAAAAGTATTCCGTGCGCTTGTTCAATGATTTGAAACGCAAATTCTCTGTTTTCATCGGTTTAAAAAAAATTATTGATATTTCTTTTATGAAAAACCAAAAACAAATGTAATTTTTGTATTTTTTTAAGTTAATTTTGTGATAAATTAAATTTAAAAATTGCAAGTCAAATTAAATTTGAGTTAAAATCAGTGCTGGTGTTGAATAATTCGTTTTGTTTTCATGAATCGTTATTAATCGAATGGATTGCCAAGTAGAAATGTATACAAATAACAAAATCGGTAAAACAAATTAATTAGACACGCGAATATAATGAGTAATAATAAAAAAATTGGATACTGGGAAAGTCGACACGGAATATCCAATATATCAAGCATAAATTCATGGAATCAGCGAATAATGAGTGTCTCCTCCAGTCTCGGCGGTACCGTTGTCATATATTTACAAGACGTCGCATTCGCGTCATTCTCCGATTAAAATCTCGAGTTGTTTGGCCTTCGAATCGAGCGTTGAAAAATCGACACAATCGTATTTTGGCTTAGATATTTTATTTTTAAAATTACGTTTTTTAAATTTTTTCATTTTCATTATCAATTTTTCAAATTGAATTTCATTATCAATTTTTCAAATTGAATTTCATTATCAATTTTTCAAATTGAATTTCATTATCAATTTTTCAAATTGGAAATATTGATTGAATTTAGCTTGACGACGTTCATTCGTCAATTAACGATTCCGTTGGAAAATTTGGAGGAAATATTGATTAAAGATCATACAAATACGAGAAAAAAAAATTTGATTTGATTTGTCCTCCAAGTTTTTTTTTAAATTATCGATTGCAAGTCATTTCAAAAGCAATCCAAATATCTTTTTCTAACTTTTGTTTGGGTTTCAGCAACTTTTATCTCGAAGAAATGGAAAAGTGGAAAAATAATGGAAAAATTAATTGATTTTAGCAAACGCGCAAATGTAAACATTATTGCTTATCACTCGGAGTCTTATCTATGACGGATGAGATACACGCTGATTTATAATCCACTCCTTCCTTTACTTCGTTGATGGGAAAAATTCTTTTACCTTGGAGTTGATTAAAAAGTCAATTATACCGTATCACTGTTATCAAACATGTTACATGTGTATGATGTACTCCGATGCGGAAACTAGCTTTTTCCTGCTGACATCGAATGTTCTCGAAACACTCAGATTTCAATGGCGGACGCAGGTGGCGTCCAAATTCGTCAGGAAGTCCCTGAATTCTACCATCTTTTCTATATACGCGTTTATTAAGCACGCCCTACATGTAAAATTCCACGTTAAAGTCTAATTGGATTTTACACTGTTTTTTGATCGACTAAAGAAAATTCGAACAAAATTGTTAACCCGTTCGAATTTAAAATACGTGAAAAGTTACAAGAAAAAAAAACGAACGCGTTGCAGATATTACGTCACAGTCCAGTTTCATCGAATAAAAACAATAATTACTATCAACTTTCAGATAACATTGTTTTTTCTTCGTTATTGTCAAAAATCGTGTCTCGTAAATTCACGATGCATATAAATGAACATTCCAAAACGAAAATGGAAAGACACGATTTCGAAAATGGAGAAACGCTATTCCGAGAATAAAAAAAATTATTTACGTTTGGTTTTAACGATGGAAACTTCATTGAGATCCAATTCGACGATTGGATTCCAATGAAGGAAATAGGGAAAAATATGAAAATCCAATTGAATTCCTGGTGCATCTTCTGCACTATCAAATCCGTATTTCCAAATAATCATTTCGACAATTGACGTTTGTTGAATGATTTCTTCATTGGGCTTACCTGAGTGGGCTTTTTTGTATCTTTCGATACGCTGATGAATACTGCGAAGAAAGGCGATTACGTCAAGTCCCATTTTCGAGGGTGAACCCACGATCTGGATTCCGCCCTACGATGGGATTTACGTTTTTGTTTTTGTTTTCGTGCGCAGTTCTTTTTTTTTTTTTCGTTCGTGATAATTATTGTTTCAGAAGACGATACGAAACGTCAATAACCGATCGATTTGTTTGTGTTCGACGCGATTGTTTTTACGTTTCTCAATCAATTCTGGCTTTTCTCGAGTTTCGTCAACCAAAATTATTCGTCGGTGACGCGCGAATACACGAGACGAAGATATAAATTTGTTTGGGTTTTAAAATCGATCGTTGCACTCGGATTCTTCTCGTACTCTTTTTTTTTCTTCCCTTTTTCTCTTCGTCGATTGTTTTCCTCCCGACGGGAAAACAGTCGTAATTCACTTATCGATAATTTTGAAAGATCCGAACGGATAAAAAATAAAGAGAGAAATTGATGCTTCGAGGTGTGGGAAAAACTTGGTTTATCAAGTTTAAGGACGCTCTCGAAGGCAAAAACGCGTGCGGTACGCGCCAATGTCTACGGCGATCCTAACAGGCCTCGTAGACGCTCCGAAACGACGCCCGGATACCATCAAGGGGAGGGGGAAGGGAGCTCGAGGATTTTGCGCCTGCGCTCCTTTTCTGGGATCAATCGAATCCCTCGAAGCTTACGCCTGTGTCCATTACCTCGCTCTGACGACGCTAACCAATAATAGCATCTTTTTCCTTCAGACATTCGCCTCTGTTTTTTCATTTTCCACAGGAACTACGACGATGCAAAATAAATGATTTTTTTTTTTATATTTTTCAAATTCAATTGATTTTGGAATTTGATTTTTTGAAATTGCATCCTTTTGTCCGCGAGTTAAAAAAAAAATAAATCGTATTTTTAACTCTTTAATTGGTTTATATTTTAAATATTAATTTTACTGATATATTGATTATTTTCTATATTCATTTAAAGTTTTATTTAAAAAATTCTTGTTCTAGAAAGTAGATGACGTTGAACTTTGAATCGTTTAAATACAACGATTTTATTTTATCCACTTATTCATTTTTATTATTACCGAAATCATAAATGCTTTCATCAAATGTAAATATAAATATATAAATATCTATATATATAAATATAAATATACGTATATTTATTTATGTGCGTTGTTCTTTTTTCTATTTGTATTTTACCAAGCTATAAAAAACGTTTGAATCATTGTTTTTTTTTCTTCTTTGGGTGCTATTTTTCAAAGTGGCTTTTTAGCAGTGTCGTAGGAAGTGGGAACTCCTGGAGAGTCTCACCAGCCTTTTCAAGCCGGTCCGGTGAGCACGTGATCGGGGCATGATGTTTCACGCGGTCGGCACGTTACGTGCATTCCATTTAATCGCTCTACAGTTGAAAACCACTTAATTTTCATTTTTTCGTATCTTTGCATTGCGCAGTTACGAAGATGGAGAGAGAGATAGACGGAAAGGTGACAGAAAGAGAGAAGGAAAGAGAAAGCGAGAGAGATATCGCAATTCGAAGAAATTCTTTTTTTTTATACCATGTCGATATCGCGAGGCCATTAATAACCGTTTATTCTTATCATTGTTACAAGCGTTTTATTGCGAATTGAGTTTGCGAATTTCCCGTAAAATTTCGCGAAAAAGTTTGACATATTTTTGCATCGTAAATCCGCGGAAAAAAAAGAATTGTTTTGTTGAATCTTAATTTACAAAAGTATTATCAAATTTTAATTAATTTGATAATACTTTTTTATTTTAAATTTTAATTAATTTGATAATTTACAATTGAAAAAGCTGAATTTATGAATTTTCTTTTCGTATTTTGAAACATTTCTTTTCGTGAATTATTTATCCATGGAAAAAGGTTTTAAGGGACGATGTCGTTCCGGTGGTTTCGTCCCTTAAAATCTTCAGGTTTTTTTTTAGTTCTAAAAATTTTCTAGAAAGTATTGGGAATATTGTTGAAAAGTTTTGTGAATTTAGCTTCGTCTGAAATGATTTTTTTCAATTTCTGATTGACTTTTTATAAAATAGAAAAATTTTCTATTTCCAGAAAAATGCCCTAATCACTCCGCTATCATTGGGTGCATGTAACCATAATCACGTGACGAAGAAAAATAAAAAATTCATCATTTTGAAACGTAAATAATACGAAAATTCAGTGATTCAGGAAATACTTAGGGAAAATGACAGATGGAGTTTCAACTGTACCATCAACACGAACGAACCAGACTATAGTAGGAAACTTGAGTATAGCAAAGATTTCTTTGCCTGTCCTATAGAGCTGTAAGACGCGGCTGCATATCGTGACAGCGTGGGTCATGCATTTTTATGCGCGCTCAATACTGCGCCGCTTTCTTCGTTTTTAATGCACCAACACGCGCCATTGTTCACTCCCGCAAATAAAAAAAATAAATAAACATTTGTATCGAACCATCTTTTTTTAGCTTGATAATCGTGGCTTCTCGATTAACTCGAAAAATCGACGGACGCTGAGTGAGGGAAGTTGAGGTTATGAAAGTAATAGTAATTTGTTTAAATTGAAAAAAAACTGCAATCCTGCAATTTTATTTAAGAAAAACAATATTTTTCGTATTATTTTTATATTTATATTTATATCTTTATATTATTTATATTGATATTTTGCAGTATTTTTTATATTCTCGTTATCATATAAGATTTTTTGGAATTTTTTATGCAAATAAAAATGTTCATGAATTATGTTATGAACAAAACATTCATTCGTTTAAATATTTTCCCAAATTAAATTGTATTATTTTTATTGTCTCTTTGTTTTGTTATTCTATGATATATATTTTGGAAATACAGGAGACATTTAAACAAACAAATTAATTAGAGTTTTTAGTGATCAAGATTAAACAAAAAAATGGATAAATAAACAAGCACCATTTACATTGTATTTCAGCGATGTAAACTTCGATCGTTTGATAATAAACTGTCGAAATGCAAAGGCATTTAATTAAACATACCGCAAAAATATTTATTTCACGGTTTTTTATTTTTTTAATTATTTAAATAAAATATAAAATAATATTTTCGAAGTTTTTCGATATCCTTGCAGTTGAATCAAAATTTAAAGCAACGAAGAAAAATGTTTGTTAAAGAGGTGCAGTTGAATCAATAAAAATGAACTGGAAAATTCACAGGTGTCTCGTATCGTAAGAATAAAATTGTAAAACATCGTTCAATGAAAGGAAGGGGCATCGAGTCTTTTTCGAACAACTAGCGCCCTCGTAATTCCGTACGATCAAGCTTTTCGGGCCTCAAGTTATGATGGGAAGCCTCAAATGGTAAAGCAGAAAAATATACATTTAAAAAGCATTCAAGTTCAATTATTATTATTTATAAAGAAAACAAATATTATCGAATTTCGTCGTTGGAAAAGTTTTCAAAAAGCTTAATTGACAACCCGATTTTTAAATTAATAAATAATTTGTTGATAATCGAATTAAATAGTCTCTTATTCAAAATGATCGATTAATTAATTGTCTGCTAATCCATTATGACCAATAGCGTAAAAAACCAAAAAAACGAAGCCAAAAATAAATAAAATTTGAGTGACTTTTTAAACATTTCGTGTGCTTATCAACTACTGATAATATTGATACGTAAATTGAACAGTAAACTCGAGCAAACGTATAGGAGACGAATAAATTTTCTGATTAGTGAATTATTTGCTATTATTAATAAACCCTAGGTGTATGAAAAACTAGAATCGAAGATCAGTTAAAACGGTCAAACGATTATTCGCTGGATAATAACGATTAATCGAAGTAATCGATTAATTCGATAAATAATGAATTAATTAATTGAACAATCGATGAATAATTAATCGCTGATGAATCTAAAAAGTATTAATACATTGTAAACGAATTGGAGTCGAAAATGTACACCGAATCGGAACAAAAAAACAAAAACGTTTTTACAAAAACATAATTTCCGAGTGCAAAAAAGATTGTTTATTAAAAGCGAGTATAAATGTAACTCACAAAGTGTCGCAGACAGCAGGTCGCCTCGTTTGTGAAAATTGGTGAATGAAAGTATCAGCTGGACACAGCTGAAAGTCTGGTCGACTACTGTCCCACATTCGAGAACTTTCCGGAGTTTATAACGCACTGCAGCGATACGAACTTCCAAAGGGGACCAAATCAAATATCATCGTAAATGTTTAAAGTAGTGTGAGGTTTTCTAATCTTTCTCCTCTTCCCCCTCCCCCAATCCCCGCTCCCTTTAATTCTCCATTTTCACTTCTTCATCTCTGTAATTTCTGCGTCTTGTTATTGTCAGCCGTTCAGAGATACCCACCAATAACATCAATTCCGAGTTCGACGAATACTCGTACAAGACGAGGCAGAAATATCGAAGGTCGCGTCGGGTCATTTGTCACGCTTGGTTCTTATCGTTCCTCGAGGAAGGCCTTTTCTATAGCAAGACTTTGTACGAACGAACGAGAAACATCAACTGGTTTACGGAACTGGGAGGAACTTCCAAGGCAACAAAAAATACGTTTCCAAAAGTACGAAGCTGTTCGGGTGCTTTTTGACGGGCCCAAAAGACATTGAAACTCGCGGAGATGGAATCGTGATCGAAACATCACACTTGACAATCAACTACCGTTGGTTCAGCGTCGTAGCAGCATCTCATGGACTCTCGATACTCTGAAGATTCTCCAGCATGTGTCATTTGGACGATCGATGAATCACTTCACCTTCTGATAAAAATCAATGACTCCGCAGCTGCGACTCATTCGCGTAGTTCATTAGCTCGCTTCGCAGCTACAAAGTCCAGCTCGGGATCAATTGTTTCGCAAAATACGAAAATAGACATTTTTTTCTTTTTCGTTTGGTTTGCTTTTAGCAGAAATATTGGATGGAGCGATTATCTACGATTAAACTATATTTATGGTCATCAATGATATCCAACTTCAAGAAATTTCATCAGGGATGTCCCGTCAATTTTCCATATTAAATGACAAACGAATATATCTCTGCTAACTTCGTTAAGCTGATATTAAAAAATCACTGCGTCACTTTTGGAATTCATTTTGGACACTCGCGAGTCCGAGAAGCGAAGATATCTGAAATGGACAACGGTTCAAAGGAAATTGCTGATCTTAATGAGAATTACGTTTACAACGATATGCTAGCTCGAGCTCTGGTTCAACTTCTTCCTCAAGCAGGTTATTCAACTTTTGTTCAATTTTATGTTGATTTTATTTGATTTGTTACAATAATTGCATGATGACGTTTGGACGTTTCGGTGCCACTCAGAAAGACCCCATATTACCATGTGGCTGGAAAAACTGCAATCTGTAGGTGGTGATAAGAAGACTCTGACGACGAGAAACGATTACACTTGGCTGTTGCTGTTGGCGATGCAAAGTGGAAAGATCACGGAACCGTTCGACAAGCTACCACCAACCAAAGATTTACCACCAATATCTGATATCATGGTACTCAAATGATATCCAATAATGACGCTAATTCGAAAGATCACTTTTACGAAATATTTCATTTTGTTTATCGCATCCAGCCGCCACATCTGTTTCATGAAATGCTCGGGTCGACCGAGCGTGATCTCTGCTGGATCGACGATCTGATATCCGATACCAATTCACCCAACGACGATAACGGAACCCCATCAAATTGCATCCCACCACACAAATTTTTCGAACTCCAACCCAAACCCTTCAGTGGTGTCACGTGCTATTTTTCAGTGTTCAGCAACGAAGCGCAACCGAAATAACAAATTGTTTAAACATTATTTGTTTGGGTTCGAAACTCGAAAATCTTTTTTTTATTTATGATTTTTTAATTATTTTTTAACCTTCTAATTGATTTTGTATTCCCAATTAAATCGATATCGTGACAAAAACAATCTCAGGCATCGAAATAACATATCGTTTAAACATTATTTGCTTTTGGTCGAAACTCGAAAAACTTTTTTTGATTTTTATATTATTTTTTAACCTTTTCACTGATTTTTTATTCACAATTTAATCGATATCGTGACGAATGAATCTCATGTATTTTTAATTGCAATTGGGTCTAGTGGATTTCCTTGATTGTTATTTAAGAATATCTAAGTGGATTTAATGTTGACTCGTTTGATTTATTCTCGACTCGAGCTAATACGGTTTTTCGCAGTTTCCCTGTGCCCTCGTGCAAATAAAAGACTGTATTGGGGGTGTCAGAGGAAAATACTTTTCAATGGTGGTAAAGTCGGTGTAACAGTGGGCATTCCAAAATCCTAAAAGAGTCTCTGAACGGAGCCAAACAAAAATATATAATTACGTAAAAACATTAATTGAAAACTTAAAAATAGCAGTTATCGGGCAATGAATAATCTTCTTTGTAATTTGATTCGTCAAAAGTCTCGGGTTGTCCATTCGATCGTCAGACGAACGGAGACGGCTCGGAAGAAACACTTGCGCCGTGGCTGCTGCGCAGAATATATTGAGAATAATTCAATCGAATGTCTATTTAAAACACATTATACGGTTGGTTCAGTGGTGACGATTTATCATCGAACTCGTTGTTGCTGCCTGATTTATCGCCGCGATCCGATCGGTCGATTTGCGTTTCGTTACGTTATTAAAAAAACGGGAGCTCATTCATTATAATATCTTGGATTTTTATGTCAATAGTCAATGAAAGAATCGGTTAAATAACGATTATAGGAATAATGAAATTCAATTAATACAATTACTCAATAAAAGACTGACCTTATCGAAGTCATTGAACTTGAACCCGAGCAAAATTCATTAAATGATTTTTCCAACAGTCTATTAAGGGATTATTAACACTGAAAGAGATTTCTAAGGAATGAAACATTTCTATCGTAAAAAAAGCATCGACATCTGCGCTTCTAAATTATAAAAAATCTGATGTTCGTTTTTTCATTGTAAAATTAACTACCGATGAGAAAAAAAGGATTTCAATAATTTCTGAGATTATTTCGATTTTTACATGTGCTTGAATAAATTCTTTCTCCCTTAATTATTAACTATCAATTTATAAATTCGTTCATTTCTTTTCAACTTTATTTTTTTTAATTTTAACTATCGTTAATATTAAAAAAAAAATGTTTTAGCGAAAAATAACTGTCATTAAATTTATTTTAACGATGAATTAATCAGCAAACAAAACATTGAACATATTAAAATATTTAGCAAACTGTTTAAAAAAAGCAATTACTGGAAAATAACAAATTAAATATATAATATATGTTGAATTAATTAAATATAGAAACAGAAGTATCTTTCGTTACGTATTAATTAAATGTCAAAGTTGAGATTTATTTGTTGGACGGTTGGAACAGATGTACACAGTCACTGAGAAATCCTCAATTGAGTACACGTCAATATTGTTGAATTTAACTTCGATTATTATTGAAATCAGATAATTAACATTTTTCAGTGTAAATTTGTTATTAAATTAGTTATTCGTAAGGATGACACGAGGCGTGATTTTGATTTGTAAATTTACGATTTTCCCAATTGGAACAATTTTTTTTTACTTTTGGGGCAATACCTCAAATGATTTACACACATTTCTATTGGCTTCGTCAACGACGACTATGACGCATCGAATATTAGCAAAGGCCTTCCACAACTAGCAGATAACCAGATGAAAATGATGAATATGCATCGTTCTCTTTGACGTAATACAATTGACAATATACCTGCGAGAAACAAATCATTTTTGTTTTAGGTGTTTTATGTTCGGCCAGTGGTTGAGTGATTTTCTTGCCAAATATCGCTTCTCCGGAGCGCCGATCCCTTTTATCATTCACTGACAAAATGGATCTGCGCTGTAACAAATCATTCGAGTGAAAATAATCATGGAAATAAATAAGTCCACTGTTCAAGTGAAATTTGTGTGGCCTGAATATTATCGATGCAAATCATTATTTACAGCTGTTACAAATTTTTTTGTGAAAGTGTCAAATTTATAAATAATTTTTTATGAAAATTGCTGCAATGAAGAACTCTGGTCCTGAAAGTGTCAGAAAATTCAATATCGTTTGTCGATACACGTTTCTATACCGCGACCATTTAAAAATCATTTTTAATCTTGATTCCACAAACGAAAAACGAAATTCTTTGCTGTTTTTTTTATTATCGAGAAATTTCTACAAGCAAATTTAAATTAATTCATTATGAAAAAAGCAATAAATATCGTTGATATCAATTGATCGATGCACAATTATTTATTACAAAAAAATAACAAAAATATATTCAAAAATCAAACGACAAAGAATCATTTTTCCCTATTTTCCCTTTTGTAAAACAATCTTTATTATTTGTATCGTTATTGTTTGTATTTTTTATTGAATTTTTATTTATAATTTGAACAATCAATTTTATAATAGCTCCTCAAATGTTACAATTGCTGTGCAGATTATGAGGATTAATATTCACGCGAGCGATCGAGAACGTATCGCATATTAATTAATTACTCTTGAGCGTCGCTTTGAGAGAAAAAAAAAAAGAAACATTGGACTTGTTAGGAACGCACATTTAATGCGGAGAACGAGGGTGGGGGAAGATACCACGCGGAGGGCAAGGAAAACTTTCCAGGTAGAAATATTCCAATGTTTTACCAGGTTCGCGATTGTTCACTTTTTCAATTCCACGTATTGTACATACTAGATTCAACCACCCTCCTTAATGAGAAGATTGTTTATTGGACCAAACACTTCGTTTTACCAAACTCCTTTGATAAACGCGACATCCGTCAGTCGTGGTTTGGACTGCGAAGGAAACGCGCAGTCACCGCACCCTCTAATATTCATTTTTATTCCTACCAAACCGATTTTATTTCGCGATCAGTTGGGTCGACTTTTTCATTTTTTAAATTTTTATTTATTTTATTCACGTAACGAGAGTGCAGGATATTTAGGATCAGGTGATTCCATGAATTCGACAATTAACCATCAAGGCGAGTTCTCCACCTGGAATCCATTTTTATTCGCGATATATTCGATCGTTTTAAAATCTAAGCTAAAAATAAAGTTTTTTTAATGAATATATTGGATCCTCTCAAAATTTCGGCTAAAAATGAAGCTTTTCCATCAGCGTTTCAATATGATTAGTTCCTGGTTGATTTCTGATAACTCGACAGAATTTCGTTCTTGAAAAAAAAGTGGATGGAGTTTGGGAGTTTGATGATAACTTGAAGTTTTTCTTTTTTTGGTTTGGAGAGAAAGTCGTTCGTTCTTTGATATTTGCATTTAAAAATGAAAACACCTTGACAAATTAAATAATTTTAATGCATTAAAAAGGTACAACAAACGCAATTGAAATACGGATTCTGAATGGCAATTTTCCGAAATTAGTCCCAGTTCGAGTTAACACTGATAATCGATTTTCTAATTATTCACTTTCTCGACGATGAAGAGAAAAAAAAATTAATTATTGTTACTGATTTAAAAAAGAATTGCCTACAAGTCTGTGAGAAAATTATGTAATTAATTAAACTGGAATTTCAATGAAATACTTCGTAACTTTATATCGAAAGCCTATAGGTCACTTATATTTATAACCCTCTCCCCCTTATTTTTCTATCCCCTTTAAAAACGTATGGAAATCACTGATTGCTGGTATTTGACATTTCGGCAAATGTATATTCCAGCCTAAAATAAATTATGTAAAAATGTCTAATTTTCCAAAACATATTTCAACCCAGGGCCACGCCATTTACATATTTAAGTGAGTAATTGAATGAGTTTTATTGTCGAATCTGATCGACGAATTAAATAAGAACCCGGATAAAATAAGAACCAGTGCCAAACACAAACACAGAATTGCCTGGTGGATTTTCTAAGCGAGTTGTCTTTACGAGAAGCCGGAGGAAAGAGGGGGAGGAAACATATAAGTAGGAAGGTAGATAATCCATCTACATTTCAATATGAGTCCACGATCGGTGTGTTTCTCTACACGGAGTGAGTTATTGAAATATCAAAATCCTACGTTATCGTTTCGAAGTCTCGATAAATCCTCGAAAGCTTTCGATCCAACAGGAAGTGACGAAAATATAAAATTAATTAATTGTGTCTTCGGCTGTATTTATGTGGTGTCAAAAGTGTGACGATCGTGCTTTTTCTCTGTGATTTTGTGACATTCAAGTTTCCATCGTTGAAACGCAACGATATTTTTGTTCAATTTTTTATTTCATTATTATTATTATTATAAATCGAAGCCTTTCTTTGCAAATATTGGTCGACGAATATGTAAAAAAATATTGGTATTATTTCTGGCAGCGAAAGTATCGAATGTAATTGAAAATTATTAAATATAATTGAAAACAAGTAGAAATAATTAAAAATATTTAATTTTTATTGTTTCCAAACATTGCAAACTTCACTTTCTGTGCCAAGCTTCAACTCGTAAAATATTTCATCGCCTTTCGCGATTTGGAATTTTCGTTCGATTCGAAATACGAAATATTTGGAAATTAAATGAAATAAATTGAATAAAAAATTAAAAAAAAACACGAATTCCCCGAAAATAGTTAAGAAAATGTTAATGGGAAATCCAGGAATAATTACGAAGCAAATCCTTCGCCATACGTAAACAAATGCTCATCTCAATTTTCTTCACGAGGATTCGAAGCTCGAGATCGACGATGTATATTTGAAATCGCGAATATCCTAATGCTGGATCATTGAGAGATTCTACCAATTGATTCTCACTCGATTTCAAAAATATTGATCGAGATGCAAGGAGGAAACGCTTTATTAATTAAGCGTTAACGTTAGCTCGTTAATGACGTTAGGAAATATTCGTAGTCAGACGATAGACTTTTGTTTATTGATAATACGAATATTGAACTCGCTATTGAAATAATTGCCGATTTATTCAATCGTTACTGTGAGGGTTTCGCGGTGAGCAACGATCAGCGAAATAATGCTATCCGGAAGTGCAAGCCTGGAATGCACGTTTCGCGATAAAAATGATCGCTGCAACGCCACCGAGAACACAAATTCTACCAAACATTGATATCGACGGAAAAAAAAACTTTTCCATGCTTTTGGTCATCAGCGAAGTCATACTGTTTGGAAACGTGAAAGAATGCGAACGGGGTTTATCTAACTTCATGAATATTCCCAACTCGCGAGAATGTTTTCTTGAGCTAGTATCGATTTTTTTTTTACTCCCGCAATAATTTTTCGTATTATATTTTTCTCGAGAAATAGAGAAAAGAAAAGCTCTATCATTACTCATTCCGCAGTACACTTTTTGTACGCAAACGCGAATTGTTTGCTTTGCTATAATAAAATTTTTAACTATTCGAAACTTAACAACATTATTTTGCATTTTTTTTTTCACAGGTTCAACTGACGATGTTGAAAAAGCCGATGGCCCGGTAAATTTCGAAACAGCGATATCACTGACAGGTATCGTGAACAAAATATTGATTTTGCTATTATTTTATATTTCCATAATATTTTAAACATTTTAAACGACCCCTGATTACGTGTCATTTTATTTAAAAAAAGATCGAAATATCCAGTTAAACATTACGAGAAATATCACCTTCCAAAAAAATAAAAAAATCCGTAAAACTTTCTTTAAATCAATATTTTCGTTTATTTATAATTATTTTACAAGACAAAATTTACGGGAATTAAAACATTATTATATTCGTGATGCTTTCAAAATTTATTTACAGTATTATGGTACTGGCTCATTTTTTTTTTACACTTTTTTATTCAATCGTAATTTATATTTCATTGAAATTTTGAATTTCGATAATTCTTCATGCAATAAACTTTTTTGTTTGATTGAAATATTTTTACTTTGTACGATATTATTTATTTATTTTTTATTCCGGTAATAAAAAGTCATTGTTCATGTAGATCCCAAACGAATTTTGAATTTCAACAGGATATGGAAAATTCAACTACCTCCTTCTATTGGCAATTCTACCGGCAGGATGTGCCAGCATATATTCATCAACTTCGATGTCTTACATAGTACCTTCAGCAGGCTGTGATCTTAAGCTCAGCCTCTTTGACAAGGGACTCTTGAACGCGGTGCCGTTCGTGGGTATATCGTCATTGAATATTACAAAAATGAAACCAAAAATCCTTTTAAAATCTTTGATCAATCCACAAATGAGCCAAGTCGAAGATTCAACGTCAATTTAATTTTGGAGCCAATTTTTGTTTTTCCAAAGTGCTGATTTGACTCTGATCCTAATAACTACTTTTATATACCTTTTTAAATTTAATTTCGATTCACCGAAAAATGTCGTCAATTGGGAAAGCTTGGGAAAACTTTTGGTTAAATGCAATTAATTATTTATTATTAATCATCCGAATTTAATTTAGGCATGATCGCATCATCGTTTCTGTGGGGTTTCATGACGGATACTTTTGGTCGTAAAAAAATCCTTGTCTGGGGATACTTGGGGGGATGTTCGGTGACTCTGCTCAGTTCACTCTCGCAGAACTCGGCGATGTTGATATCTTTCAAATTCTTAAGTGGCTTTGTGTAAGTATAAACAATTGTATTATTTTTGTAGCTGCCACCAATACCCAAGCAGTTTATTCTTTTTGGTTTGTGTAATCAATTATTTTGGAAATTTTGTGTTTGCAATTATTTAACAAATATTTCGTAATCAATTTTAATTTTGTAATTAGTACCGATAAAAAAATGTTCATAATCAATTATTTTAGAAATGTTACGTAATCCATTACTTTGAAAATGTTGTGCAATTATTTATTCTGGAAATTTTGTTATTTATTTATTTAAAAAACTGTTGTGTTATCAATTATTTTGTAAATGTTGCGTTGTTAATTGCAACGTTGCGATATTTTGCCGGAGGTTCGAAATAATTGGCCTCGCAAAATTTCCATCGCAACTAAACCGATATTAATCCACCGCCTCAGCATCATCAATGGAGAAAAACATTATCGCGTGGGCGTCGTAATATTTGGAACTTGCTAATTATTTAAATCCAATGCAAACAGTTTATCAGGACCGTTCTCAGCCCTCATGTCGTATCTCGCGGAAGTTCACAGCACCGAGCATCGTTCCCGAATTTACATGTGGCTCGGAATAATCTACTCGATCGCGCATATAACTATTCCCTGTGAGTAATCACCGGAACGGATTTATCATTTTTTAGTTCATTTTTTTCCTAAGTATACATTTTCTTCCCTGCAAATTTTCTTCTGTACAAGATTTTTGTTCAATTTTTTTTCTGTACAAGATATCTGTACAAATTTTTTTCTGTTCAAGATTTCTGTACACATTTTTTTCCATACAAGATTTATGTACGAATTTTTTTCTGTACAAGATTTCTGTAAACATTTTTTTTCGTACACGATTTTTGTACAAATTTTATTCTGTACAAGATTTCTGTACGAGATTTCTGTACAAATTTTCTTCTGTACAAGATTTGTATACAAATTTTTTTGTATACAAGATTTCTGTACACATTTTTTTCTGTACAAGATTTCTGTACTCATTTTTTTCTGTACAAGATTTCTGTACAAATGTTCTGCTATACAAGATTTCTCTACACATTTTTGTTCTGTACAAATTTCTGTACAAATTTTCTTGTATACAAGATTTCCGTACAAACGTTCTTCTATACGAGATTTCTGTACAAGATTTCTTTTGTACAAGCATCTTGGTGAATAATAAAACTTTTTATTTCGTGCTTTGACGGATTATTTCGTGGTTGTTCGGAGTCGCAGGTTTGGCATGGTTGATCATACCAAAAAATTGGGAATGGACGATTCTCGGTGAATCTTTTCGCGTTACATCTTGGAGAATATTTCTGGCGATTTGCGCGATCCCTGAATTATCAGCTTTCGCAGCTTTCTTGCTGTTACCGGAGAGTCCACGTTTCCTAATTTCGAGGGGTCGTGAGGAGGAGGCCCTGGAAGTATTCAGGAAGATCTACACCCTGAATACTGGCAAAGAGCCAAGTGTTTATCCGGTACGTTGTATAATCAACGAAAAATCATTAAAAACAAATATGCGGTAGAATTCAGAAAAAAAAAAAATAATTTGATCGGCAGGTAAAAAAGCTCGTGAAAGAGGATTTCGTACCGGACGATGAAAGGACATTTTTGGGATCACTGAGCAGTGGATGGCTGCAAATAAAGCCACTTTTCAATCGTCTCTACGCGTTGAGATTGTCATTGATTGGAGCGATACAAATTGGTGGCACGGTGGGGTAAGTGGACGAGAAAATATTCGTTTTGCAAGCCAGAATACCGGATCACAAAATTGTAGTTTTATTAAAAACGTGCGGTCATTTGTCATTTCTGATCAGCTCGAATTCCCTGAGACTATGGATGCCTCAACTTTTCGCCCTTATCGAGACTTACGAGGCCGAACATCCGACCAAGACTTCAAGCCCGTTTCCATCCATATGCAATATGATCCAGCAGTCCGAACAAATCGTCCCGTTCAATAATACCAATTCAGTTGACACCACGGAATATCCGAATGTATGCGCACCGGTAAGTCAATTCATCAATAAATTGCTCATTTGTTTCATCTTTTGGATATCACCTACTTTCCATTTAACACTCCGAGAGAAACTCTGAAAGAGAACCCAAACAAACCCAAACAGCTCTGCACGATCCCAAATAGACCCAAGCAGCCTAAAACGAACCAAGCCAAACCCAAACAGTCATAAAAGGACCCAGACAAATCCAAACATACCTAAACGAACCCAAACAAACTCAAAATGACCCAAACGAAACCAAACAAACTCGTAATTATAACTAATTATTATTCATCCACGATCTCCTGTTAACTATGTATTATTTAGCGCTGTTTTCCAATAGAAATTTGTTCCTGATCGGAATTAATATTTTTCGTTCTCAGATAATTCTGAATTCGACCGTATATTTGAATTCCATCGTTATTGCGGTGACCGGTGTAATTGGATACACATTGGCCGGCACTCTCATCAACATTGTCCAAAAGAAACGGCTGATGGGTGCGAATTTTTTTTTTTTTTTTTTTTTAATAAATTTTTATTTTTCAAGTGTAAAAACGCCTTCAATGCTTTGACTCGATTACTGCAGTATTGATGAAAATAAATTGCAGTATTTTGCTTCCTGTGCGCTGGTATTTGCTGCGGCGCTCTTTACTGGGCTGAAGATTCCAATGGCGTCCTCGGTATTTCGGCAGTTTTCGTTGCACTCTCGAGTATCGGGAGTGCCGCCGTCATTAACGTTATCGTTGACAATTTTCCCACGTGCCTTCGGTAATAACATATCCACACCTCTTACGAGATCTTAAAACTGTTCACGCAAATTTGAAATATCGATTTTTTTCGTTTCAGAACAATGGCTATTAGTATAACTATGTTGGCTGGTCGGGTAGGAGCCATTGCTGGAAATCTGATGTTTCCGGTTCTCATGAGCGTTGGGTGTTTGGGCCCTTTTATCATGATCAGCGTTGCTTGCTTGGGTCAGTTTTTGTATTCCTCATGAATGATTTTTAAACCCATTTTTTCAAACCAGCTTTTATGCAAAAAACGATTTTTAAAAAAGTTTCATGAAGGAACTTGATTAACCTAATTTAATTGATTATTTTTAATCGTGAAAAAAAATCATTAAGTTTTTACTTTAATATTAAAATAAATAAATTTCTTTTTAAGAACTTAGTTTTTTATAGAATTATCCGATAAAGTAAAATAATATAATCCTTGTCCTTAATTTAATTTGTTCTTTTTTAGGTACAAATGTAAAGAAACATATATATATTTTCTTCAGCAATTAAAATAGCGATTTACTAATAATTAATGAAGATCTTATTAATGATTTTTTAAATTTATTCTTTTAAATCTTAAAATCAAAGATTACATTTTTTTTTTTTAAGAATTAAATTAAATTAAATATTTTTTCATTTAATTTAAATAAAAATCGAATTCTTTTAAATCTTTCTTAAATTATTAATAATTTTCTTTAGAAAAGCTTGATCGTCTGAATTTCTGGATGGAAAGTGCATTATTTTAATATCAAGAATTAAATCGATCTATGCAATTGGAGGACAAAAGAAAGATATAGAAATTAAATTAATTAAATTAATTTTTTTTTCCACTCTGCAAAAAAAAATGGAAAAGGAAATCTTGATGTAACTTTAATTTAATTTTACAGTGTGTTCAGCGCTGGTTCTCTTTCTGCCAAACAATGAAGACTCAAAAAAGGTTCAGGGAACCTGAAAATTCTCTGTGAAATAAACATTTATCCATGAATTTCACGTTGTAAATATGAAGTGAATATAAATCGTGATGATTGTGATTGTAAATGATTGTAAATATCGGTGAATTCACGTTGTATCGAATACGCCAAATGTATTAATCGTTTAAATATGTATTTGTGAATTCCTGTTTCCTCCCTGAAGTGCATCCTTCCAAAGCATCAATATATTTTTGGACATGTCACTTGTCACTTGTCTGCGCTAATTCGTAACCTCCTTCGCTACGACAGCTACCGTAAGCTGCAGCAGGGAAAAATTACCGAAAAATATTCTAGAAACGTTTTTCTCATTTTCCCAGTCAAATTTTGTAGTTTCGGCAAAAACTCGGGCATATTTGTAATCAGCGGACAATTTCCGATGAAATAGACCCTTTTAAGAGGTTAAAAACGGAAAAAAAAAATTTTCGGCTTCCCCCGGCCACTTTCGCGGAATCTCAAAAATCACGAAACTTCAAAAGGTCGTAGAGCAAACTTCTTATGTGCTATGGGGATTCAATTAGTGAGTTTGGAAAAGGATTTTGCCTAACTTAGATAATGGCGTTGGATTCATATTGATATCACGTATAGTTTCCCCGGAAAATCCACTCGAAAAATCGCTAAAAAAAACGCAAAGGGGTATGTATGGAAAAATTTGCAAAAATCGATGGTCCAACTTTGAAAT
>JAPYZI010002867.1:0-35453 GCA_030523105.1 Ophioninae sp. A BG-2022a | reverse complement strand
TTATTTTATATTCTAGTTATTCCTTTCTAGTTACAATGAATGTATAATTATAATTACAAAAACCGATTTTCTAAATTTAGTTCTACTAAATATAGATTCGACACAAAATCAAAATTAAATGATCCATATACACTGTTTAATCCGGTCATATCTTTATCATTGTCGTCTTACCCCGAATTTTTCTGCTCCGACAATCGATCAAATCACTTGATCGGATTATGTGAAATAAATCAGCAGATATGGAAGCAATTCCACGTATATTCTTGAACCTTCGAATTAAATTGCCAGAAAGTGTGGGCTATGAGAACAAGCTATTGGAAAATTTCAATAGTCAATTTATCTTCTGTATAATTAACCGATCGACGAATCGATGCACGGTTTTGTCTCGTTTTATCGGAAAGAGCCCAAACGAAGTACGTGTGACGTTGAACGATATCGAGGTGTTATGAATTTTCCATAATACGAAGAGTCAGCGAAGTTGAAGACAGCGCGAGATCAGAGCATGAAGTGGTTGGTGGCTCGTGTGTTTCGCCGCATTCGTCAGGGTTCTCTCGTGGACTATCGTCTAATTATCAACGCCGGTGAGTGGAATCACCTCGCCCCCGCGCGGCGCTGCAAAACCCACCGCAGCAACGAACCCGGTGCTTGATTACAATTTCTCCGAGGCCCCTTTCAATTCGTATCGCTCGTCGCCTCCTATACCCCCTTGAAACTGTATAAATACGTCTGGTAACTCTCCCCGTGAACTATGCAGTCCAATTGAGTTCTCAGCAGCGGCTCATTATCGCAAGTGCTTTCACGAGAGCGTGTTTACAGTTCTCCTCTGTTATCGCAGCTTCTGCATACAATTTCGCGTGCACACCCTTCGCAATCCAAACTTATCAAATACCAGAATCAAATAATCGATATCAAAATGAAATTGCTTCGATTGTAATCATCGTGTAATGACTCCGCGCTTTGGACATGATTTTTTTTATCTCTTTTTAGAGTTTCGTACCAAGAAGATACTTTTTCGTTTCATTCCAGAAGGTACTAACGAGATGGGATTGAAGTTTAACCCTTTGCGGCCAGTGTCACCGTAGCGGGGACATTTTTTAATCGTCGTAGAAGTCAATAAAAATTGATTCATTAATTTAAAAAATAATTACCTTGCGATTCAACATTTCCGGTCGACTTACGAGATAACAATATATAATTGCTGAGAGAAATTGACTGATATAAAATTAAAATGAATTCTATTGAATAAAATAAAATTAAATTAAATATGCCGACAGCAAAGGGTTAAAACGTTCGAATGCAACGAACATTATTATTTTCCAATATGGAAATTTTTTTTGCGAAGATCGGTATGTAAATTGATCAAATTTTGAGTCATTTAGAGACTCAAAAATTACGTACCGAAATAGAAAATTCGAATCTAGAAAACAATATTTCGTGAAATACTTAAGATGAGAAAATAAAAATATGAGAAATCTCGTTGAAGTTTGCATCGAAAAAACGCAATGAAAGCAATTTACTTATCACGAGTACATTGTTAGGTGATTTCGAAAGCAAAAATCTTTTCCACCCTTTTTTGATCTCTTACCGTTTTTAGAAATATATAACATCGATTCGAAAAAAATTATTTGATATAAATGAAGAAATGGGAAATCATAAAATTAATTAATAACGTTGCATTCCAGCGAGACAAATTTCAACGAAGGGGAAACATACGAACGTTTATACTTTCGCAAAAAGACATTCTACTTTTGCATTTGTTGATACGGAATCACGTATTCGCGAGTACAATTCGCACTTGACCGGTATTTGTTTCATATTAAAATTCAAGCTCAGATTAATTTCCGGAAGTGGCGTGACTGTACGAAATCCGAGGGATGAGGATTTCACAAACGTGACGAGTCGACAAACGGAAGTCCCAACGGGGACGAAAGCGGCGACTCCAGCATGACACGAAAAGGAGATAGAGAGAGAGAGAGAAAGCAAGGGAGAACCAGAGATGAAATAATTGGGATTTGTGCTCCTTGATGAGAGCACACAGGCGCACGAAGACGCGTCAAGTTGGTGTGACAAACCCACCCATCCTGGCGTGGCAGCCCGCTAATTAGATGAAGTTTGGTCGTTTATTAGAGCGCAGTACGTACCAGCACGTCACCATCGTCAATTATTATCGCTATATATACGAATGCTAATCGCTTTCGTATAAATACGACACTAATGCATTATGTCATTTAGTCTCATCGGGATTGAATTGCCCCAAGTTTTCGTGTTTCTCTCGCAGCAGTGAAGGTACGTTTCGTACCTTCGAGCTTGGCAGTCCCGCGATAATGCGACACTAGTCATCGTCATCAATTATCTTCGACGCTTTTACCATCTAGCCGCGGGCTACCCGAAGAGAAAGCTCTTAACAACTCTCATTGTTCGCGCATTTTCACTGCGATTAACGAGCCTTGTACTTCGTGCATTTCCGGCATGATCAGTCTACAATTGATTAACGTGTGAAACCTCGAGAACCCCCGAGTTCTCACATTTCGTGACGTTCAGTACGCGACGAATCGCACGAGCGCGAAGAAAAACGGAAGTTGCTAGTATTAATGTTGGCAACGAGCTTAATAATTGGCAAATTTATTTTTATAACTACCACGGGCGATTTGCGCTGCGAGCCAATAAACCACTTTGATATGCTCGTGCAGGCAATTGTGCTTGATGCTTTCGGCGTGTTCGTAATAATGTACACATACCTCAATGCGGCCCATTCACAGCGGATGTAACGTTTACCGCGAACAATAATACGATTAGCGTACACAGATAATATTCAATGAGCACTGTGTTAATAAACGAGGAACGGGGAAACAATAGCTTTTTGTGAAATAATATAAACGTTGGGACTAAACAAGCAATCTATAATCTTACCAAAAACATAGCTGTTTCATTTAAATTTGATTTTCCCAGTAATAATTATCATAAAAATTGTTGATTTTCCCAGTAATAATAATCGTTATGTGGGAAAGGCATACATAGTTGATATTTCAATGGAATGAAACAAAGCGGAGTTATTGATGGGTAGCATTTGTTACTTAACATATTAAGAAAGTAAATGTTGTTTTTTTTGTGATATGTATTTTTAGCAGTGCACAAAAATTATGGTAGTCAGAATAAGTGTGCTAAATCCAATGTAGGCATAAATTAGTGTGCTGTAAGTGGGCACAGACGTTTTTTCAGGGAATGCAAGACGTTGCTTCGCCTCACCTATAATACGAAACCACTAGTTCTTTCAAAGCATTTCTAGAATTTTCATTCAGTGAATAACAAAGATTCAGCATTATAAAATTTTCAATAATACTGAAAATGAAAAATTAAAAAACAAACAAACTTTGCGTTATAAAGATGCAAACGACAAACTTATCTAGTCAAGGTCCCTTATGCGTTTGTTCGAATCCTTGTCTTATCCTATAGTATTGAACGAAACAGCTATTGCTTTTATCACGGACTCGAGTGTGATGTAACCCGAACCCTATGAAAAAGGGTAAACGTTACATTAACCCTTTTTCATAGGGTTCGGGTTACACCCTAAACGTTACATCCGCTGTGAATGGGCCGCATTGAGGTATGTGTACATTATTACGAACAAGCCGAAAGCACACGAGCATATCAAAGTGGTTTATTGGCTCGCAGCGCAAATCGCCCGTGGTAGTTATAAAAATAAATTTGCCAAATAAATAAAAAATAAAAATATAGCTTGTAATGCTGTGTGATGTAACCCGAACCCTTTTTCATAGGGTTCGGGTTACATCACATGTTTCCACAGGAAATATTTAGGCAAATAGTTTCCTAAGGCAGTTTGTTATTACCTAAAAAAGACCTGAATTAGGTCGAGTACGATACCCTGTGACTCGAATAGTGCTAAGTCAAAGATGCAAACACATTGACATCAAGATATAATGAATGCAAATTAGGAGGAAGAATAAAATTCTAAGAGTTAGGTTCGCATCCGCATTCCGGAGAGCTCTTGCGAAAAACAGTCAGAGAGTCATCCACCAATCGTTTTTCCAATTATATATCGCCCACGGAAATTAATATGATTTTCACGTAACCCATTAACTCTGACCACTCGGTAATGACTAGGTACGGTAGAGCGGTAAAAGAAACTGGGCAAAAAAAGAGTACCCGTGAACCTCGAAATTCTTGGTACCCGTAACGTCAACCTCATGACAGGTTATCCAGATCCTGTCGGGAGCGCAGAACCCGGATGATTCGACACGCACGACTCGTCGAACCAGATACCATCGTGAATCGCCGGCAGGCTTTCGAAATATAAATTCGTTGATACGTAAAAAAAAAAGGGATCGTAAATAAAGGACCGTGGTCGTCGTACATCCTTCGAATCCCGAGTGACGCGACACGGTTATTTTCCTCTTATCCAACGCTGTCTTTCTTCGCGCGATCCTCCATTCGAATGACGAAGGAATTGCGGGGAAAGCTTGGAGAGTGTATTTCGTGGAGATAAATTATTTCGAGGACGAGTGCATCATCGACCCCGATGAGAAACTGATTACGTCACAGGGCGAGACCTGAAGGGTCAGAGGACCGTTGCATTCAGTATCATGTAGGCAGGTCAAAGATGACTCGAGGATGAAAAAACAAGTAGGAAATGGCAGCACGTTAATGAACCAAGAAGTTAGCTTGACGCCTCTACATGTATTTACGAGTGTGTATACGTTGAAGAATGCAATGTATGCACGAAGAGTGTCGACCGCGTGACGGTCCGAGTACATGAGAAGTATTATTAGGACTCTGTCTTAATGGGAATTTCCCTTTGGTTTCTTCAGTCGTGATCGTACTAGACTGTGCACTGATCTCTTCAGATAAAATAATAATTGGCAGTGTGGATTCAGGGAGCAACAGGAAGAGAAAAAGTTTCGGATATTATGAGAGAAGATCCTGGAATAGTCGAGAAGTTTTGTGATGTATACGCAGAATGCAAAAACTTGCTGTACTCGTACACGTTGGTGTGCACGAAGTCATTTTTGCACCGAAAAATAAATGGCATGGGGCTAACATTTGCATCATTTGTTTGCAATGAATTGTAATTAGGGGTTTTGGACCTCAATTTCCGAAAAACAGTTTTTGATATTAATTGAAATGAAGAAATGAAGAATTAACGATAAATATCGTTGAATTTAATCCGCGTAAACTTTGGGAAGATCAAACGACGAGGATGATCTATAATGATTCATACAAACAAAAGTGTACTTACTAAAATACAAAGCGTTCAGTATACCCCAGTGCAATTGGATTGACAATCCAATCTAGTGGAAGTTCACTCAGTACCCTCGGCAAGTCTCATCCAAATTACTCATATAGTAGCTTACCTGAAACATGAAAAGTAATTCCGTAAGTATAGAGTTGGAATCGTGATGCATAAATTGCAACCCAAATATTGGGAGCACTACATTACTGCGGGGAATTATGAGGAAGATATGTGAGTGAAGTATCATCGAATCAACATCTGATCTATCTAATATTATCATATCAATATCTCATCGCACTAGCGTCATGAGACGACCATGTGAAATTACTAGCACCATCAGACCAACATCTGATCTTACTTGGACTATACCATTCCATAATTTTCAACATAAATTGCACGTTCACACGCATGGACATCCGGACACCACAGTTGGAGATTGTACATCGAACAGATGACGGTTAATTCTACCAAACATCTGAATATTCCGGTTCCGGATATCGCTTGCGTGACGTGTCCAGAAGACGTCATCAAAGAATCGATATCAAAGATTCCGGTGCGTGTGGTCGACTATTGTACGTTCAACGGATGCAAGTCGATATCAGAAGACTGTTAGCCTCGAGCGGTTTCTGTATATCCTTGCTTCTTCATTGCTCGTGTGATGACTTTCAATATAAACGATATCATTGGGGTCTGAATCCAACAAAATTTAAGGACGCAGAAGCCGGGAAATGGTTTTACGGAAACTCCGGTACAGTTATCAACGACTGTGGATTCGGGATTGTACTAAGGTGGTCATTACCAAAACCTCGATGAACACATCTGTATGCGAAAAACAAGATAGGCAGACATCATTGCCGCTCAGTCGAAGACCTCTGAACTTGTATTCAGTACGATGTACGCTTTGCTGAGCGATGAACATATGGGCTTAGCTACTAACGAAGCTGCAGCTTATGGTCACGTATGATCGATCATCTCTACGAGAGTAAACCTGGACCTAATTGGATCTAGTGAGATAATAATTTGACGCAGCGTGGCCCTTAAGCCAAAAAGAACCACAACTTCGTGAAGTTATACGTAACAACTGTACGTACGTCGATAGGTATACATGTACGTCACTGCGATTCTAATTAATAGCAAAATAAATGAATGACGGCAGGGGTATTGCGTTAACGTCATTTATCACTCGATTCCGGTTCACGGTGCCTGCAGATTATTAAGTATAACGAGGCTGCCAAGAATCCAAATCCCCTCAAGGCCTAACTAAGCCACCAAGGCGTTGACAACTGGTCCTAATTGCGTTCGTTGTAATCTCTCACCGTTGCGGTAGGTACATGCATCGCTACTGGTCTCGCTCTCTTTCACACACTCTCTGTTCCACCGGCATGGGAAAAGCTACGAGACTCTTGATGACTTCCGGTACAGCTGCGTTGTCATCTTAAAGCCATCGACGCGGTGTCGTCGCTTTATGGTTGCGCTAGAGGCATTCGTGGCTTCTGAGGAACAGCGGAATATCATAACGAACGTAACCCGAGTGCTTTCATCGTCGAGACTTTGCAATGATTGCAACGATGACGCAGTATCTTGTAGAAAACTTCATGATGAAGCACGACCAAGGCGCGGGTCAAAATACTGCTGTGATCATTGATGTATAGTTACGGTTTATGTATATAAAGGTATGGAGAGATGAAAAAAAATTAATTTTTTGTAATGATTCTTATATTGCTTCAATGAAGGAATCAAACTTGGTCGTTCTTGCTTGCTGGATTCAAGCTTGATGATTCTTGAAAAATGGAATCATCCTTGATTCCATTCCTGATTGATTTACTATTCGAAAGATTATGCGGGGTGGAAGGTTCCTAAATTCGAAAATCTTACAATTATTTATAATAATGTGATTACCTGGACTAGTTTTGTCTTTGATACATTCCCATCAAACTTTCTTTGCAGCTTTCTAGTTTGTGTCTTTACATTATTCTCAGACATACCGACGGCTTTGTAAAATATTTCTTTTGTATAGTACATATCACGATTCAAAGATATCGTGCTACAGTGTTCTCCAAGCAGTTAAAGTCCAGAGAAAGCAACTCAGCGCTCGCGTAGACATACCGGATACGTTTTTGTGGCGGAAACGAGAGACGCCAGTCGTTCTCGACCATCTCTGCTGTATTATCAACGCCTCTAACACCACTAACGTGTTGGCCTGACGAATTTTCATCCCCCCGCAATTTCGTTATGCTTCTTCGCTGAGTAGTAATATCGGATTCATCTCCTAGACAATCAAACGCTCATTAACGCGATGAAATCAGAGTTATACGAATTTTTGCGCCCTCCGGTATTTGCTTCACAAATTGAGTCTCTGAAAGAGGAACTCTTTCGTTTCAATGGCATTTGCCTGGAGATTTAGGAGAATAACAATGGATATAGAAAAATCGCTGTTTATGGATAAATAGAATTTGGGCTTAGAAAATAATAATGAGATCACAAAATTCGTAAGTAACCAACAATTTAGGTACAAAATGTCAGGATTTCGTTATGAGTTTTTCAATTTAAAAAAAAATATGTTTTTTAATCAATGTTTTATTTTATTATCTGTAATTATTGTCTGGAGCTCTGCTTACTTGCGTATTAGAATTGGAAACATTCATTACGGTTTTATATTCAAATGCTACTGGCACGTTTCAGTTTGACACAAAGAAGAATCTATATTCGAAACTCTTTGATTTCTTAACATTACTGAAATACAATAAATCACGCACGCCCATTAAACAAATTGATGGTTGGAACGTTAAACAATTTCACTTGTCATCATATCGGCGCAATTGAATGTAAGGTTTCGTATTTTACGTTGTTCTGTGAGAGTCGTGCCTCCTTAATGTATTATTTGAACGTGATGAAGAGGTTTTCTTTCGCTACGATTGTACAGTGAAAAACTTTTAGTGACCAGTGCTGATAAAGTAGAAAAGTGTGTGTGCGTGTCTGCGGATGTATCCGTACCCATGCGAACGGACCACAGTCACTTGCTTTTGCCAGTGGGTCTCGTTGAGTGTGCAGCCCGACAAAAAACCACACGTGTAAAAGAAGGGAAGGAAAGGTGGCGTGTTCTCGACATGCAGGACTCGTTGCAACGACGGTAGTCCTTTCCGTATATGTACCACACACGCCACGTGTATACCATACCACATATTTTTTGCTGGCTCTGGCAGCCTCCGAAACCACGTTACAAATTACAGCGTTACCTACAGTGATTACGTGAGCAACGCTCTCCCGGATGAGCAAGGTCTAGCAGACCGTTTTCTCCGTTGACCTCACACGTTCAAGGATTTTCAAACGAAAATAACAACTCTATCGTAGATAGAGAACTCCTGAGACTAAAAGACGCAGCTCAATGGGCAGTTCAATCAGAAAGCATGGCATTTATACCATAATACCTGATGAGAATAAACTTATTTGTTCAAAGCTAACGCACCATCGATTTATTAACGTTGAGGTTTGCATCGTTGAAACGCAACCAAAATGCATTCTATTTTATAACTCAATTTTTGTTATTGTTCGGAACGTGAAAATTTGATCCAACGGTTTTTTTGTCGTTATGAGAAGCTCAACCCTTCGAGTGCGCGTTTGCGCCGTCAACCTATAAGTGTATACTGGTTCAATCCAACCCATGAAATATTTTAAATTGTTATATTTCGGCAGATATGCATTTTTTGTTTTTTTTTTGTGGAGACGTTTTTTGTAATCTATATGTTATTGCCCGAAATTTATTTTTTTAGATAAACGATAATTAAATCCCAAAACATTCGCTCAAAGTTGAGCATGCGTTGACAAATACGTAGTTATACGAAAAAAAGTTATGGGTCAAAACAACCCAGTATGCACTCGAAGGGTTGAAATTTCGATTCGGGAGAAAATTGTTCAGATATTGATAGAAATGGAGGAATTTCCAATCATAAAATTTAATATCGTTGTATTACAATGATGCATAGTTCAACGTCATTCGATTCATGTATTCCTTCAATTACTTTCCGTTTTATGGATGTCATTGGATCTTGGAAGTTATCAAACCCATCGATTTGGGTATAAGGTAAAAGTTCAAGATGAAGATCTCCAAAACGACTCTACATTTTGTGGTCCTCTGCTTTTTTCACAAACCCTAATATTTCGTTACAATCGGCGAATTTAATTATAAAATCCATCATGATCTAACAAATACCAAATGCGAATTATTCATGTTGATAGGAATTTAATAGCAACTTTAAGTGTTAAAAGATTCCTCGATTGTATATTTATATAATCCTAAAATAACAAAGTTTTATCATGTTTTTCCTTTTTCTGTTCATCCAATCAAGCATTAACAAACGACTAACGATAACACAAATATAAGAAGGTTAGAGCTTGAAGAGCCTAAACCCTTTTGATTTGAATTGGAGAGAGCTGAAGCTGAAGCAACTGGCGTGTCTTCCACCGTTGAAGAGATCCCTCAAACGGTCAAGACACATGCCCAAAAAAACAGGCGCACGTGTGTAGACACCCACGTATCTATGTAACACACGTCATAAGTATTTTCCTTCTAACTAAAGTCTGATTCAAGTGAGTGATTCCAAGCTTTGATCTTGGAACATGAAACTGGACTTCGGTACAGTTTCATGTCTATTCCCATTCAAGTATCCAAATGTTTTATTGTGCCTCAAGTGATTACTACATTTTGAAGGTAACACATGTAGTTGTCCACACGTTCTCTAGCATACGTACGTGTTCTCGATCAACTAGACGTAAAATGCTGGTAGTGGACGTTCCTGCGAGTCCACTTTACCACGCGAAAAAAGAAAGTCAATGAAAGGAAGTGAATGGTGTGGTATGTGCGGAGAGAATCTCGAGGGGTTTACTAAAACTCGCCAGGGAAAAAAGTATCAGCGAAAGAGGGCCCGGGGAAAGCGTCAGTCCAAATAAAGGGTGCAGTGGAGGCGAACGAAACTTTTGCACGTACTTGAGAGTGTAACAGCGTTGCAGCTGTATCGTGGATCATGTATGTGTATGTCGGTACAGGAAGACTTAAATGTATAGACTCACACGGGAGGTGAATTACTTCGGTCGTAGGAAACAAATCCGAGAGGGAAGTTACCATTGCTTAAGGGCGTCAGAGTGCAAGAGAAATTGCACACACACACGAGCACACATACACATCGTGGACATATTACACGATAAAATCGCGTGAGGCCAGAAAATCGGTTACTTCCTTAAGCTCTATAGCCGGAGAGACGCTGACGCCCTGGCTTCACGTTCCCACTCTCTTATTCATTTTCGTACTTCAGTTCTCCTCTCCGTATATATCTATATATACACACACACATATATATATTGTTCTCGCTCCAACGTTCTTGATAATATCGTGGCTTTATCGGAGCTGCACGAGAGATGAAAGATCAAAGAACCCTCGGGAGTAATTGGGGCGTTACTGCTGCCCGTACGAAGCTACATCCGATCTCTCAGTAGAATCGTATAATACCGTACGGCTGTAAGCAAACGAGTCACCTCATCTACCATTAAAACTTGACTATGAGATACGACCATATCGAAAGTAGTTAGAATATTTAGACAATATAACGAACTGCAAGGTTGATGATACACTTTGACGGGTTGATTCTTCAGCAGCCGCTGAACCCTTGTGGACATCGAACGTATATCGGTTACAGCTAGGATCTTAGTAGTGCCGCAAATCAAGCCGTTTGGTAATCAAAAGCCCAACAATGATGCTATAACTGTAACGATGCGAGTGATATAACTGATGTCAACGATGGTAGAGCACGTGCTAACAACGATGGTACAGCACGTGCCATCAACGATAGCACACTAACTGCTGCTAGCGGTGGAATAGTAGGTCCCTAAGATGATACAGGAACTACCTTTGATTATGAAACTGCAACGATGGAACAGTGTCCCATAAAATATATAGGAGACACATAACTATCAAAACACGTACTAGGGTCGCGGTTAAATCATCAAGAGTTACCCTTCAACTATTCCATCTTGACGCAGTAGTTCCAACAACTTCAATCTTCGTTCCAATCATTTCAATCACTTTTTTCAGTGACCCGTGCATTTACATACAAGTATTTCCTTAAGTGCGAAGTGCCAGCGTACGAGTGGAAACATGGATCAGCGAAGGAGCAGGTTTTGGGTGGTCTTGGACAAAAAGTGGATAGATATGATGTTACGGGCTGGGTGAATCACGATGCTGATAGGGTTTCAGAACCAGGGGCTAGGACTGGCCCTATGCGGTGTACGTGGCTTGGGATACAATGAGCCAGGAGGGTTACACAGGTCTCTCCGTGGTATGCTTTCGGAGATTCGAAAAAGTCAAGCGATCTACCTCTGCAGTTTCCTACTCTGCTACGTCCTCTGTGTACAAACTGACACAGTGCGTGTTGCAAGGAAAATTCCTCCATCATTTTGACACACTCCTCGACGTAGATTCTTTTTGGAATAGAAACATCCTTTCGGCCATGAACTTGCCCAGTAGTTCAGCTTTCTTCTAAATTCATCAATTCGTAAGTCGTTCACCCTATCTTTTTTCTCGTTTTTTTTCGTGCTCGCCTATCATGCTCGCCTATCGGGATTCCACTGTTGCACGATGCATGAATTGTTCGTGGCTGTTTATCCGAAGCGGGCAAGTCAGAGCGTAACTTTAGGGATGGGAGTGACAACTCCCTGTGAAGAAATTCGAGCCGGAAAACGGTACTGCTTCTGATCGACGTTCCCTAGATAATATCAGACTCTAGTCGGGCTTTTACCCTGGCATAAGTTCGCAATGTAATCTCTAAGACTGGGTCCTGATCCGCCATTCCCGTTTTGGACAACCAATCAGGAACGAGCCGGGGAACAAGCGGTAAATGACTAGAAAAGTTCTAGGAAATAGATCGGGAAAAAACCCGAAACAAATGAGGGAATTATATCCGATGCGTTTCAGCGGTTTTAGAATCATGTAGGTGCTAATTCAAAAGCAATTTATCATTTTCACAACATCCCCCATTATATCGACATCCACCAATATACCAGAACGAATAATGCTCCTAGTACACATATCTTTGGTCGATGTTCGTATTTAGCAGGTGCATCAAAACGACGTTCTTGCAACACGATTTTTCTCGACAATCTTTCGGTGACCCGAGTACAAGGATTTTCGTGATACCACACCCTTGTGAATGAACTAGGTCTCGTTGACTACATCGATCGATGCTGATACTCGTTATAGAACACATAAATATTTTTCGTCTCTTTTTTTTCACTCTTTTTCTCTCTCTCTCCCACTTGGTTTTTTTCTTGCAGTCCTTCTTGCTCTCTTCATCAATTTAAATTGGCTGGGAGGTAAAAACCTGTATATCGTTTCCCGACGACGAAAGCAGGTACGGTGATTCACTCGCGATACAGTTACGAGGAAACCAGAGAAGGGAAAATTGTGAGGGAGAAAAAGGTTTTCGGAGCACAATATCGTATATTCGTCGGCTTGTAGGAATACACGAACAAGCACTCTCACCCTATTCGTCTGCCAGTTCCTCTGTCTATCTCTCTTATTCCGTATTCCGTTCTTTCTACTTCGCACACACATACACACTCCTGGATTTCATCGTTACATCGATTCCCCCCTGCAAAGCGATGACCTAAAAAAAATGCAGATGTGTATGTGTGCGTCAAAGTATTCATTTTCTCTGTTCGTTTTTTCAGTGCTTTCACGATAAAAATCGTCGTCTATGGACGGCACATCACAATTTACCAAGACTGTACGAGCTAATGACGAATTGCGCATCCGAATGCCTTTTATAATTTTCAGCACAGCTGTATTCTTTTTTCGTCTCATTGTATTTTATTTCACTTTACGTACTGCGGTATTTCAAGGCGCGTTGAAAAAACGTGACGAGCTTTTGTGGATATCGATTAAGCTGTTACTCGATTAGATAGACCGTCTAGGTAGGCCAAAAGTTCGTCAAAAATGGTTCCAGTTACTGGACAATGGGAAAATCATGGACTCACAAGTGTATATGATGTCTTACATGTTTGGCCTTACAAATAGCTGTTACAATGATAAATTAGTAATTAGAAATATTTATTGTTCATTTTTACTAATAATTAAAGTCAAATTTGATATCGACACGTTTAAGGTATCGTCAGAGACTGTACAGATGTTCCAACTGTGCAACAAAAAATATCTCAATTTTGTTAATTTACTTAATCCGTTTAAACCATCTTATTATCATCAATAATTATCCAAATTATATCAATAGCTAAATCCTAAGTCTTCATGATGTAATATCTTCTAATTTGCGACGATTTATTTTTATTTGTTTTGCAACCATCAATGTCTGCTAAAGCTAATTTGTCATAAACGACCATGATTAATTCATACTCTTCTAACTAACACATTATTTAATTAAAAGAACTAAAGTGGTTCATGTATTGTTATTCTGTCATGAACTATATTATTCCTTAAATATCAAAGGTTTTTACTGATTTTTTAATAATAATCCGGGGAAGCCTGAATTCCGATATCAGACGTTATCATCGTGGGCTGCAATTAATCGCTGCACTTCTTGTACCTTAGCAGCTCATACACTCGGGAAATTTCGGACGAAAAACGTTTTCACCGATCACATAGTTCAAGATCGATTTGGGAGATAGTGAACTTTTCGCCGCAAGATAACAGGAGGTAAAAAAAGGGTTTCGCATTGAGATGCGAGTGGGAGAGGAAGCGGAAGAGAATGGAGAATCGAGATGATCGTATATACATACACACGCGAATCTCCGGTCGATCAGTTTTCCGGTTCGCGATCCACAGGCCAGCAGAAACGAGCGACCGACTAGTATACACAGATAGCACATATCTATATATCTCTTTCTCTCTATACATAGGTGAGCACGGATAGCAATCAGGACGCGTTGTAAATCACGGTCGCTGATTACACATTTCAAAACGCGCCGCGCGCACCGTTCGAGCACCTCGGCCGGCTGCTACGATTCCCGTTTGGCGTACATCGAACGAACGCGCTTGATCTACGGCTCCATAACTCTGAGAGAGCTGCGCGCGGCTCAGAAGCACGAAAACCGCGCCCTACCTTGTCCACTCTGTGCCCTGCTGCTCTTCGTGCTGCATCCCATATGTGAGAGGCATTCTGCGTCAAATCGATGGGCCGAAAAAATCTCTGATCATGATGATTCCTGGTTTCTTTTTCCCAAAAGCCGTCAATAATGTGAGAAGATTCCAAGACGATGTTTCCATGCCAATACGATCACTTTCCTTGTAGCTTCTTGCGGGGAAAGATAATGTGGCAATTTATACAATCAAGGAAAGTTTTGATTGTACTTGACTTTCCTTGATTGTATAATCAAGGAAAGTCAAATTGAATAAGGGTACGTTGTAGATCTTGGAAGGAAATGGAAGAGTTTGAGTATGGCGTTTTGAAAATCAATCATCAGTTTGATTAGGTCTCTATTTTCAAGAACATTATTCAGGTTGAGTGACCGGATTGATTTTTAGGTGATAACTTTTTTGGATATGCCAGTCATTTGGATAAAATAAAAAATTCCATATTACTGTAATTTGAATATGGCGCTGATATGAAATTATCTTAGTAACTTTAATTTACCATCGAAATATTTAGAAAAAACATAGTCACATGTAAATTTGTATGATTCCAAGCATAACTGTATCATTGAATGCTGTGGTAGGAAAAACGTTTCAGATACAGATTTTCGAATTCTTAAGGGATAGGTATTTCCAGTGGTGTAGTTCTGCGCAGAATGGCCTATAGACACCGATGCACCTCTGACACGCGGCCCAGTTCCCTCGTCTGGGCACTCTCGGTCCACCCCCTCTTCTGCCTCCTTCTCCTCCTTCTATATGCCTGTATTATCGTTCCCGTCGTTACGAGTTACACCCATCTGCTCATCCAGCAACCCAATGCAATTTCGACATTTGGTGGAGGTATATGCGGGCCCGTAGGGTGAATCGTTTAACGTCCGGAACTTCGGAATAATAATTGTTCGTTTGGGAATAGAATGGAATGAAACGACACCGTAGCCTTTCTGTATTACCGTTACATTGATGCGAATGTAGGAACGACATATAACCCTCCGCGCACGTTTCGATTTCGTTGGAAACGAAAAACCACAATAAAATTTTAGGAAACCTAAAGAAAGCGGGGTGCTAGTTTCATTCTGTAAAAAAATAGTATAGTTATGATGATAACAAAATGATTCGATCGTATTTAAAAGGGAAACATTTTTTCATGCTCAGTTAAAATAAGTGTACAGTCACTGCCAAAGCTTCAGCCAAACACATGTCAATATCCTTGAAGTTGATTTCGATTATTCGTGAAATTGGAAAATAAAAAATGCCGATGTTAATTTATTATTAAATTACCTTTTTAATAATGTTTTATCCGGCGGTCCATCCGGTAATACCTTAATATATAGGGGACGCAAGTTTCTACCCAATTAAGGTTCATCGTATTCGGAGGAAGGAAAAAAAAGATCGCTGAAATTCTTCGATCCTTAAGCTCTGCATAGGTCGAGCTGGACAATCTGGTTATACGAGAATTATAATGGTTTTCGTACAACATTGCAGCCATACACGCGGAAAAATTTAAATCCCTGTATTCCTGTTTTATAGGATATGGTAGAGGAGAGTATTCTTCTCCACGAGAGAAACAGTGCGACCTCGTGATACATCTCGTTGGTTCAAAAACTCTAGGGTATAATTCGTATTCCGTTCAATGCCGGACATCTCACATAGGTATAGACCGGGTGATAAATAGTCATAGTGCGCTTCGCTCCGCTCTACTTCTGGATTGTAAAATCGTGGAAACGGCGAAATCTCGTGCTTCTAAAAGAATATCGTAAATAATAACATTCGCTATCCTTACTCCAAATGCCCAAATTCAATTATTCCTTTCTCTCTATGAAAGGCAATGAATCTTCCTTGAATACTGAAAATACAGGACGCCAAAAAGCATAAGACTACATTTAATATTGGTAATACGGTTTTTATATAATTTCACACCGTATCAAATTTGATTTTCAAGAATCATAAATTGTTGTTTATTTTTTTATGGCTCTCTTTGAAATTATAAACAATGAGAGCGGGAGATATTGATTGCAGATACGAAACCAAACAAATCCAATCAACCATAATGGGTTCCCATGAGAACCATCCGTATTAACTCCGGCTATATAGGCAGATTGATACGATTTTTACGTTATTTAATTGATTTGTTGATCGCTATATATTATTTTATAAAAATATATATCTCATACCAGGATTTACTCATATCTAGCTTTGCATTGCGAGACATTGCCTTAATGATGCCCATTATTCGCCAAGCGAAAATGTTCGCACGAGTGTGATTACCTATAAGCAACAGGCAGGGTTACATCCGTAAGACAGAATGCTCCGAGCGACCGTGACGACGTTGCACCGATGCACCTCGCCTGCATTTCAATAGCACACGTTCGACACTTTCTCATTTGCATTCTCACCTCTACAGGAGACGACGTCGCGACGATCATCAACCTTCTTGATCATACAGCCGTTGTACATACGAATATCTTACGCTCCGGTAGAAATCATTTAATCAATTCATATAAATGTGCACTCTCACACAGATGTGCATTCACGTTTTCACGCGATGGTGCACAGACGTGAAAGGATACAAGTGGAAATCTAATTCGTTGCGCGAAAAGTATCCATTGAACGTTGAGTCAAACAAGGTTTTTTAATCTTCCCGGCACATAGACGAAGAATACTTGAAGTTCTACTCTGACACTTGCATAATATTGCATCGCAGGAGAGAGAGAGAGGGAGAGAAGCAATAGTGAATCCGAAGGAAAAGTCCAGGATAATATTCAGCCCGCAATTTTCTACTTGGAATACGCGGTAAATTTGTCCCCGTTCATCTTCCTCTCCCTCATTCTACACTTTTTACTAGGGCGTAGACACTTTGGTTTCCTCTCTCATCACGGCCGTTGACTCGGGAATTGCCGAGAGCGGATGATGCTGGGAAATTAATTAGACTGAATTTCTACCTGAAAAGTTGCAGAGGTACCTTTTCCCATCCGGCTATCCCTCTTTTCAAGAACGAACCCTTTTTTGTCTCGTCCTCTCAGATGACGTTGCCTCTCGGCATTCTCTCGGCAATAACATATAGATTCGCCAGCATACCCTTCGTTGTCCTTCATACTCCCTTTAGCTATACGCTACGCCATTGCTCGAGTATACGCCGATCTATAGGTATCAGTACCCTGCGTATATATGCATCACTGATCGAGGTCGATGAAACTTGCCGAGCGCTCTTGGGCACCGAGAGCGCATCCCCCAGGAAATAGGAAACGCGACAACCGGTGACGAGAAATTTCGAGAGTGCGGATGAGTGGCGAGAGAGGGAAAGAGAGAGAGAGAGAAAAAGAGAGAGAGAAAGAAAGAGTCACTCCGCTGCTCCACAAGAGGGAAGCGGTATGCCGGATTTCGAGGAAGCACTTGGCTGATTCATCTCCTCTCTGTGCGCCGCGTCGAGGACACTTTTATTCGCATGGCCGCGGAAAGAATTACGCGAGAGCTTTGCAGCATGGTAGTCTGGCAAATTTTCCATTCGGATTATGCATTAAAACAGTGATGAAACGGAATTACGCTTTTCTGGGGACTTTTCTATGGCAAAACAATAGGTCGGGTGATTTTTTTTGATGTTGCACGGAAGCAAGGCAGAAACAAAATGGTACAATTTGGAATCCGTCTTGTTGAATGTATCTAACGAATGGCTGTCGCAACGGCGTTGGTTAAAATTGATGTAACGATTGCAACGTAAAGCGCTTAACGTATTCGTACTTTGTTAGAACTTTGAATGAAATCGTAGAGAGGGAGAGAGAGAGAGAGAGACGAGGAGAAGAAAAAATAGAAAGAAAAGCAGAATGAATAATTCTATAAATCCGAAGGTATTATGGATGAAAACTCGAAAATGTGGTAGCCGGTTCGGGTATATTGTCTGCAAAGTACGTCAAAACTTTCGTAACTGATATAATATTGCGGGCTTTCGGCTAAATTTTCACTAGATAGAAAAGAAGCCCAATGGTGAAAGCAAACCAAGACAAGATCCGAAAGAACGGTAGAGGGAGAGAAAGAGAAAGATAGGTCGCTGTAGAAGAGTGGGAACGGGGCAAGACCCGTGTGTAGTTGGCGCATACGGTCTTCGAAACAAGTTGAAATTGGCTTTGAAACAAGGCGGGGATGTGCCAGCCTTGTTAATACATACAGAGTTTTCAACGCTCACGTGCCAAACTCCGCCTACGCGAGATAACCGCTTCGCAACTTTTCTCACTTTTCGCCGTGCACTTTCCATTTTTATTTTTGCTGGGAAAAGCCAGTAAGATCCAGAGGGTAAGAGAAATGCAGAGGAAAAGGTGTCGAACGAGTGGCAGGAATAATCAACGTGACCGGATGTAACGATGTACCGTGCAATTTGATGGGGGTGGGGATTAAGTACGCGCGATACAGTTACGCAAACAGAAAAATCTCCTTGGTTTAAAAAGTTGATTCGCAAGCAGGACTCTGTACGGTTAACGAAACTTTTCAGAACAAACAGAATAATAGTCAAAATGATATGGAAAGAAACGTTTTCTGAATTGAAATAGAACTTGGGTTGACTGAGAAAGCTGTTGATTGTGTTGTGGGTGATGCTAAACCATATATAACCTGATTTTAGGTGTCCGACCTTTCCTTCGGATCATGGGTATCCTTATATGAAGCGTAGAAGCTGATAGGAATTTTGATACACGAAATCACATTGGAGGCTACGATATTGGTCCAAAAGATCGATCCGCATGGAGAGATAAAATAAATCGATCATTGACAACAGCCAAGGGTGAAACGGTTAGTCCATAAAAAAGAAAGGAAATGCACCAACCGAATGCACAAACTCTGCATTGGAGGCAGTTGATGGAATGGCCAGTGAAAACTTTTGGCAGACGCATCAATTTTACATCGCAAATATCATCACCGAAAGCTGCGAAAACGTTTCCGTCCGCCGTTTCAGTTTTAACGCTTTTTTTACGTGTACATGGAACCCGTCGAATAAATCCTGCAGACAATCGCGCACGGCGGTTAAAACGGATGAGCGTTCCGGTTTGGAAATTGATGAGAGACCAACATTGAGTCCTGCGGTAACGTCGATCGGGCATTAGTACGAATCGCGAAATACCACGGCAGTCGTTCGTCAACGTGAAATTAATAGGAACAGAGAGGCAAACAGAGATGGATGCCAAGAGTGAATGAGGGAGTCCGAGAGAGCGAGAGAAAGGGACAAAAAGGGCCCAAGGGCGAGTTAAAAACTGTCGTTTGACCAACGGTTATATCGTGGTATATGCGTGTTGCAAAAAAACGCGACGTTTGCTTTTGTTTTTCAGTACCTCACAGGCAATCGACCGGTCCTTCCGCTTCTGTATACACTCCCACATATTGTGTGCTCTCTTTCCCTACCCCGGGAAATGTTAACTCAATAGTAGAGTGGGAGGAAAATAGAACAGTAGAGAAAGAACGAGAAGCCCAGAAAATAGATCGACACACGATGCACAATTGAGCAGACGAGTTTTGTTGGCACGAAGCTGGACTCTCGATTGAACCTATAGCGCCAATCAATATTTACTAGCACGCGAATCCTATAATTACCCTCGAGTAAGATTGCTTTTTCGACGGTAGCGCAAACATTGATGAAAACGAAAAATCCGCCAACTGGTATGAATAGTGCATACTCCAGATGCTTATGGATACGTATACATTCATATGGGATACTTAATTATGAAGACACTTGAAACTGGAGGTCATCTTTACGCCCAGCTATTATTTTCGTACTGAAGGAAAATACTTGAAAAGTCATTGCCAAGGTCTGAAGTGACTTTGTTAACGCATTTATAAGATCACGTCCAGAAATTTTCCAAAAATTAACGAAGCGCACTTAAATACTTGTGCGGTGTACCCTGAATACTGCAGGTTATGCTGAGTTCTAGAAAAATATAGTTACTCTCTCTAAAAGATATTAAAACGTACAAACGAACCATTTCAAAAGAGCCAAAAGGTTAAACTCAAAGGGAAGATCGCGATAGAACCCCGTGTTTGTTTGATGTAGAATAGGGAGATAAAAGAGAGGAAGGGAGATTGGGAGTAAACGTTCCGATGAATAAAACAAATTCAACATTCAGGTCCTTTCAGTCAATATATGTGTGTGGATCCGTGGAGCTTAAAATATTTATTGGGAACCCTGGTCTCCTTGCCTTCCGCGAGCTTTTCACCTCCAGTAACTTTAAGCACCCTGCTTACCAATTCCTTGCGCAGCTCAGTCGCTCTTCACCGAAGTATTTCCTCACGTAAATTGTAAGAACTTTTCGCTATCGTAACATCGTTTTCCATTCATAATCGAAACCCTGATGTTTTTTCAAAACTGCAGAAAGTTGTTGACTGGCGTTTCGTAAAAACGTCAAGTATTACGTCATCAGAGCCAACCACAAAGGTAGATCGACTAGGTTTCGTGCTGAACGTCCAAGTGGTGTTTTGTAGATTCCTGTTCGAAGTAAAAAAGCTCAAAGTTCCAATAGTCATATACGATATCCATGATACCATAATTGTAATCATTCAGCCATGAAGAGGAGTGTCATCCGCAGAATGACGAGTTACTTCAAACCGTTGGCGTAAGCCCATACAGTTTCGTTGAACGGCTGCATTCGTGAAATGAAAGGCGTCAATATTGAGAAATCGTTCTCCAATCGTCCAGCGTATGTCCGGAAGCAATTGAGACATACGGTTCTCCACAGACGCCAGCCTGAATGAAAAGAATGAGGCTATAACGGAACATAGTACAGCCGGATCTGAAGAACGACCGGACGGAGCATCAGCCGCAGGAAGCGTGCTTGCACCTAGATGTAACAGTGTCTGTTGTGTATCTCAAGTTCGGTCGTATCTTCTCGTTTGCGTGTGTATTCCTTTACTACTGGAGGAACACACGAAGCCCAACTATCCAAGAAAGCAATTATTTGAGCATCCGTGCTGGGTTCCGCAGTGTTTCCGAGCTGTTTGCTTCCGGATCTGTTTGTCTTCTATTTACCATGGTTGTCACCATCACAGAACGATGCGTTCAGCGACACATTTTGTATTTGACTCGCCGCAAGAGGCAAACCTTCTGGGTATGGGGATGTAATTCCCCTTGTGCCCAAAGAACTCGTACAAAATGCAAAGTGGTTACCACCATGGAAAGCTCGTGAGCGTTTATTTGGAGGTGAAACATGCCGGTGAACAATGCCGGTCGGTCGAGTATCTCAGAATTCGAACTTATCTTCGTATCGTGGAAGACGTATGTCCAGGTGAACTTGAGTGGGTCGTGGGGAGCTTGGAGGTTCGACTCTGAGGGTAGATACAAATATATTTGTAGAGTCTAGGAGAGAATAGGCAATGCATTGCGATCCACGTGTGTGGCTCGGTATATACATCTGTGAGTGTAACCCTCCGTTGGATGGGCGGATCATCCCACTCGACGTGTACACAGCTAGCATTTGCTTGGTCGCGTTCAAGCACTCCTGGCTTCATTGCAGCCTGGCACGAGAACGTAGATAGCTTAAATCCCCTCTTCTATATCTGTTACTCTCTCGACGTTTAAATTCAATGCGGGCGTCGTGTAGTACTTCGCGAAGCTGAAGATAAATTGGCCATCGTGTCTTACCTTAAACCACGTAAATAAAAGAGAAAAAAACGGTATTATCTTTGTCCCCCAACCCCAACAGTTTTTCCGCTCTTCTCCGTGCCTCCGGGTCGAGAAAAGTAATTTATCGTAGATATAAAATCGGGAAAAGGATAGGGAAAAAAATGGGGAACACGAGGCTCGTAGAAACGCGTTTTATGAAATTTTTTGCGTGTTTACTGAGACTCGTATTTTCTAATAAAGTAGTATGACTCATCCGTGTGCAGAATTGGGATATCGATTCAACGACACCGTGAAAACGAGTACGATTATGCCGAATATAATCGAGATTCGTTTACGTGATTGACGTAGATCTCTTTTTCTCTGGATTCGACAAACGAGTCCCAATCCCGATTTTCTGAGATACGAGGATGTCATATTTACATTCGCGAAAATAGGTTGAACGGAACTTCCGCCTGACTATTCTTCTTCATCGACTTCTTCTTCTTCTTGCGAACTATGGTAATGGTGTATATGAGGCGCAGTCCCAACAGCCTATAGATTTCTATTTCGACGGAAGGGCACGCTACGAAAAACGCTAGCGGATATCGAGTTGACTTTTCAAATATAGCACAGTGCGGTCTATGCGGAGAAATAGAGATAGAAAAGATTGGCGAAATAGTTGTATATACGTATAGAGGTAACGAACGCCGGCATCTCGTTATCGACATTCTATCAAAGTTCTGCTCTTTTCACGAACGAATGAAACCGATATTGAGTCCGCATGGGAAAAACTGGTCTATAAAATGCGCATGTGCACGCGAGCGATGCAACGATTGCATGTTCGTACTCACACTGTTATATATGTATATATATAATGTGTGTATCCGTATAAAGAGATGGCAGCGATTACAGCACTGGCTGCAATGAGGATGATGACGACGAGGACGACGATTGCTGGTGAACGTCTCGGATTAAACGAAAATATCCAGGAAGCGTTAATATCTCGCGATGAGGCAATGGATAAGCGGTCTCCTACCGTTGCAATTGCAGCCTCAACCATCTTGTTAAATTGCTTTCCCTCTTCCTCGTCTCTCACCCCCTTTCTTTATCTTGGTTTCCTAGGTATACGCTAGGCGTGTTGGAAATTCAATTGAAGCGCGGTACTCGGGCGAAAACCCAGATAGCATACATAGACTCGACACGCAAGCATCAATGCTTGATAGACGAAGCATCACCAGCATATCTTTCTCACCCTAGCCGTATGTATTTCCATCTCCCGAGGAGCTTGATCTCCCCCGAATGATTCGCCGTCTGATGAATCGTGCAACTATCCACGATCGGTGATGACGAACAACGAGAGCGTTTTCCATATATTCCAACGATCTCTATCTCCGTAATCTCTTTTCCGCTTTGGTTGTACGCGTGCGCACACACACATGCACACTTCGATTCTCGGAGATCAAATTCACTGATACGGAAGCTTCGACAAACCTCGTGATATTTCAAACTGCCGGGCACCAATGAGCTTCGGTATGCTCGGTTGGTCCGCTTATCCAGACCCAAGAGAAGCTCGTATGTCAGGGTATTAATTCCTGTCGAGCCTCCCGGCGACCGTTCGTCCGTTCGAAACGTGACGGTGATAACTTGATCAATGCAATTCTGAAGTTTGTTCGGAAAACAATTTGGGATGAAATTTCGCGGTCCATCTCGTTGCGTGGCTTGCGCCTTGGTGGAGGCTCGTAGCCGCGGTAGTTAACGCGCTGCTTGTCATTTGCCTGCGAGATCAGTGCGTCATTAAGAGCACTTCATAGCGTGCGATGGGAGACTACCGGGCTGCCGTGATATATATACCGTTTAATGATCGATACTGGCCTGTTTTCAAAACCGTATTGCCCGGTCAGCTGCCTATTTTTGCTTCGATTTTACTCATCAAATTACAATCCCCGTTGTCGTGTGAGTTGCCATGTGTCGTTTGATCGAAACGCAAAACAAACGTATTTGTGAAGCTCCAATGCGAAAATCAAGCCTTTCCCCTCACGAACCGCGACACGCGCCACAGTACCGTGGTTTTCGGATCAGAGCAAGTAGAGTGAATGATACACGCCCAAGTGCTTTTACATTTTTTTTTCTTTTCGTCATCACAATATTGGCAGTACACCAATCCATTCTCATTCGAAATTCCTCGTATCAACGTTATTACTAAGTTGGGATATACATTGAATATTGCTGCGTAATTCTTGTTGTGAATAGCGCTTTTTTGAAATGTGGCCGATTTGTTCGGTAGAATTTATGGAATAACGTGGACGAGGCGTCAATGTTGGGGTAATTAACGATCGAAGTACCCGAAACCGAAATTCCAACGAGGGAATCCTCGGAAACCCTCTTTGATGATAGGATACAAGTGTACGCTCATCGTATTTCTACCCCCGCGGTTGTGGCAACGAAAAACATTTACCACCAAGTTTGTTTGGGCTGTAGCACGTGGATCACACCGAGGATGTACAGGCTCGGCAGCATAATTACCTCGAATAGTTTGCCAGTCGAACTATCGTAGGAATTTCGTAGTTTGACCTGGTGGGCCCCCGATGATGCCTCAACTTCCTATACCTCAACGTTCGTTGTCCCGAGGACGTACAACGAACAAATACACAGGCTAGTTTGATTGAAGGAATACAAATAATAAATTACAACGTTGAATGGAAATGAACATGTGGGTGGGACAACGAAAGAGATCGTCATATCCGAACGCATGAAAGTTGATACGAATTCAGGGGATATTGCAAGTAGCTGGTACTACGGTTGACGAATAAAAGAACAACAAAAAGTATCGAACGTGTTATTTCCTCGATCGCGCAGCGAATTAATTCCCATATGCGACTGGACAATTTTATATCGGAAAACATTGTTAAAATATGTATGATACGAATAACAATGATCATGGCATTATTTCGTTTCACCATTTTCCCACGTGGACGATATTTACATATTTATAGGTGTTTCGTATGGGCTTTCGATGCGAACGACGAGATATCCCGTTACCAATGAGTATACACGGTTCATATTCCATTTTTACGTGCTTATTGCATAATTGTTCTCGATATCGGAGAACAATGAAAAAAAAACATCGTAAATTAATTAACATGCAAATAGGAGAACGACCACTCCAACGAAGGCAAGGATTAAAGCCTGAAAAACGGCAAGGATTAAAAGCCTGAAAAACGAAATGATCCATCGTGACGTTGAAATGTTATGCGCTGCGAGTCAAACCCTCCGCATACGTTTCACAAATCAAGCATCGAATTCGGAAATCACCAACTACGAATATTGGCGAAATTGATTCACAAACGGAGAACAAAAGCCAAGGTGAAAACCTATGCAGGTTAAAAAGTACCATTACTTAATATTTTCGTGCACGTCAAAATCGTTCACAATAAAAACCGAATCAAATCGTATTAGGTTGACAATTTCCAAAAGTTCTTCGTCTCCGCTACACGATTACAGAACTTTCCGAATATTAATCGAATGCACAGAGTTGATACGGTCAAATCGTACCAATTTTCTAATTCAAGTAAATCACGGTGTATCTTCCCTGAGTCGTATAAAATACTTTCGTGACGCGTGCAGATTTGATGCTTGATTCTCTTCTTCATGTATCATGCACACGTCGCAGAGGTAAGACAGGCCAAGTTGGAAAATTGAAAAATATTGGTTTTCGCTGACAATGGTCCGTTTCCGTATAACTTCCGATATTGTTATCTGCATGAAAGAGATATGCCAACGGGGGAACCAAGCGCGAGAGTGCGGCACCAGGGGCGCAGAAATTTTAGAAAAAAAAGCGTACAAAAAGTGAAAAAAAAGGTGGTGCCGGAGGGTGCGCATTCGAAGCTCGGGGGTCGCGCCGGGGCAAAAAGCTAGAGGCGATACCTGGTATATTCCAAAGCTTTTAGTTCCGCGCGAGCTGTGTGAATAGTGTACGCATTGAAACGAATGGCTTTCACAGCGGGGTACACACCGTCCCCCAGTTCCCGCTATCATATGCAGATGATATACAACTCAGTGAGAGAAATATAAAGACCCGCGAGAGTTTCGCAGTATACACCCTGCAAACCCCGCTATATCCGCCTCCATATTATATATATATTCAGATGCACATGGTTCGTACAAATACCCATAAGTATATTATCCACATATAGATTGGAGTGTGCTCACTGGTACTCCGAACAAACCCAAACGGGTACGACGCCCATTGCGGACTTTTCTCATTTATTCGTGCGGAAATTCCCGGAAACCAACGAGCTAACGACTTCCCTGTTCTATGTGTATGTTACACATGTACGGTCACTACGGAAGAACGCTTCGATTGTTAAACTTGTTTTTTTTTTCAACGTCGGATGTGAAGACGTGGTTGATATTCGTGCTCGGGATGAGAGAGTTGAAACTGCCAATTGTTAGTTGATTTGATACGAATGAACCGGTTGTTTCTATGGCCTATAACCCTTAAGAGAATTCCCAATTTACATCCATGGAAAGCTGTTGTCATAGTTGTTTCAATTCTCAGGGCTGTGAAAGCACGTTTCAAATTTGCGGAGCACCTTTTGAAACGTTTATTCAGAGAGGATTGACATTTGAAAAAGTTGCACAGTAGCGAAAATTGGTATATGAGAATGTATAAAAGATTTTTCAGAACATTCTGATGATTCAAAATTTAGGAGTTCTAGAAAATTGAGACGAAGCTTCAATCGTTATAATACAACGATGCTTTTCTGTTATCTCGTTTCTTTATTTTTTATTATCACAAAAATTCGATTTTCACAAATTACAACGAAATTCGTGAAAACGTTTCAAGGATTTCTACAAAAAGATTGAGCATTTAATGAAAATTAATTTTCGTTGTACCAACATTGCAAACTCAAACGTTCTTCCATATTAAATTTTAATTTCTGTAAAAAAAATATCCTCAAGGACGTATCATCGATTTCTAAAGGGACAAAAAAAAATACGTGGTTTAAAAAAATGCTGAATTCTCCCGATACGAACTTCAAGACCATTCTCTAAGTTTGTAACTTTTTCGGAGTTTTGAGTAGTGAACAACTGAAGTGAGTCGGTGTAGGATAGTTCCGCAATTTAATGTGGATCGTAGTGGTTAACCGCAAAGATTGGTTATATTACTGCGGGAGTTGAGACAACCCATTATTACAAGTTTCTCCAGCCAATTATAGTTGCGGGTTTAACTATCGATACTATCGTTACTGTATGTACCTAACCTACGAACGTTAATTGCTTTGACCCACTGAGTAATCTATGGAACAATTAACCTGCAAGGGAGTACAACCCTTTTGTGGTCTAGATACGATCCACCTTTTCTAAATCTCATTGTGATTCATTTTCTCGATGGTAAAAACAGAGTTGATGAATCATCAACCATTTTTCATATCGGTTTGTAAGGCATAAATTTCTGTAATTTGAAAATTTAAAGATAACGAGGGTTGTCACTTAGCTGAGGTTCCGTAGCCAGGATATAAGCCTTACGACAATTTTCGCCACCTTTATATCGTGACAAGGTATCGAAATTTCATTTACTCATTTTCACTAATTTATGAAACATTGTTTTTTCAGAGTAAAATACAGAAAGAGTGAGAGAATCTCTAAAATTTACTTAGCCGTTTTCGTAATGGTACATATAAAAATCAAATTCGCGTAATTGGAGAATAATAATTTTCCTTACATTCCAAAGTTCGGAACTTCAATCTCATTGAAAAAACAAACGTTTGCGTGACTCTCCTAACCCAAGTTTGACAAAAGTAATTTAGAAAATTAAAAAAGAAATATCAGTTTTCATTGTAACCCAACAATGCAAGCTCCAACGTCATACTTTGATAGCCGTCATTCACATATCTCGTTTTTATACTGATTTGAGTACAATTTTATTTAAGTCGGAAGGTAAAAAACGGAAAAAAGAATATACTTTCGAAGCCTAAAACAGGAAGAAGCGTTTGCTAGGCGTTGTGAATCTCGGATATAATAAATGCACCGACGCTTATTCATCTTCTTCAGGGGGGGGATATCGCGTTCCCGGAGTATCCCCCGCGTGCGTAATCCCCACGGCATACTGGGGTCGATTCGCGTGTCTTGAAAACCGGTTTTCGAGTCGATCGATTCCTTGAAGATCGGGTCTGTACGTGTGCGTGTGTCTCGATAGATTTACGCGTGGTATCGGATCCGGGTACAGGGTATAGTTAAAAAATCCATTGCGCGTATACAGGCGAGACGGAGTACTCTCCGGTACTTTCTTCCTCTCTATTTCTACCGCCCGCAGTATATCCTACACTAAAAGCGCTAGCCTTTTTCCTGTCCTCGCTTATTCGCTTCTTGTTCTCCTCCCTCGTTCTGGCTATTTGCCGCCACCGCAGAGGTAGACTTCCGCGAGTGTCTTCGGGCCCGCGTTCGCCGCCGGATGTGGGCCGAGACCGGATTCGGTTTCTACCTACACGCTACGAATTTTAGGCGTTCAACGAGACAGACAGATACACACAGTCGCGTACGTACACGGGCCCCGGTTTTCTCGCGGGTATAAAAAGAGTAGGCGCCTTATAAGCCCGGATGAACAAGAACGAGAATAGCCTCACCGAGATGATACGTCTCCTAGCGAGAAAGTATAGAAAGAGGGCAGCAGTAGAAGTTTTAAAAAAGCAGGATCGTTTCTTTCGTCGTGTGGATATGAACGGACAGAGTAGAGCTGAAACGCGCGAGGTAAATGGATTGAATGATTCACGATAACGCTCCAGTCGTAATTAGACTGATTTGAAATTAAAAATTCAATCGTTCGCATGGAACGGAGATAATAACTATTTTTTGCCAAATTTTGTTTGGCTAATTTGAGCAATAAAAGTAAGGCAGAAAATTTCGTGGACTTTTCAGTTAGCGGATCTCATTTCTCAAACGATAAATCCAGACGTTTAATCGTGATGTTAAAATTTGAAACGTTGGGACGCAACGAAACTGATTTTTCTTTATTTTTGCAACATTTCTTTGTTAAATTTGAGGCATGAAAATCACACGAATTTTTTTCCGGTATTTTCATTTCGCGTATTGGAACAAAGATGGGAAGAATGCCTTCGGAAAATAATGATAAAGAGAAATTTTAAAAAAATCGTTGGGTTCCCAGGATGCAAACGACATCGCTACATTTTGAAAACCGTTGAATCTATCTAAGTATTGAAGCTATGTTTTGCGGCTATTCGATACTAGAAGTCCCTCACCGATTCTGCAAAAGTAGTGAAACTAATATTAAGTAACCTCGACATTATTTAATGTTGATAAGTAATGAAACAGAAATTTTCAGATGGGGACTTTCTATGCCAGTAGATAAAACATGAACAAAAGTCACTACGGTCAAAGTATTCCTTTGAAAAGTATTTACTCTGTAAAATATACATGCGAAACCCCATCATTCATTATCCCAAGTATCCTTTGATTCCGTGCAGTAAACAATTTAGTAAAACAAGCTAATATTTCATTTTAGCCAATAAATAATCCACCAGCCTTCATTGACGTATTCAGTCAGCCCACGTATTTTTTTTTACCAGCTTAATGAAATTTCGTCTGTATGGCCTCAATTATGAAGCAGCTAGCCGGTGGCTCTACCATTTTGGCATTATACATATATTCCTATCCAATTTGAAGATGCGCATGATAGAGGCGTCCAGCTTCGTCATCCCGCACGATATTGGAGAACTCCTTCGAAGCCACGATCCAGGTTAGTCAGTCTCCTTAGCAACGCTATATACGTACATATCGTTACATTCGGGGGGTCTAGAATTAATCGTTTCATGTCTAATACGGTTGGTCATAGACATATATACATCTATATATGTACACACTCACACACGCGTGTGCATTATGACTCCATCTATATTCAGCGTATCGCATGATCGTCGGATATCGCCCGGCGGATCGGTGAATTCAGGTTAATCGTTCCTGAGGATAATCTTGTACTTTGCTGTACATATATATTTATATATGCTCGAAACACGTGTGGGGACCAAATATATGGAGGAGGGGATTTGCAAGGCGGCTTCGTAATAAAAAGGGGTCCGAATTAAGTGCAGACAATCATCTCGAAGAAAGATGATTGCACGGCGGGTCTTTCGGCGATGAGGGCCCCGCAATTTCTTTGCCAAGGCCTTTCTCTAAGGACTTTTTTGTTGCATCTGAGATGTACTTTCTTTTTTATCAATTGGGAAATATTGGCTGTTGTACAAAATCTATACATTACCAATACCGTCGCGTATGCCCCTAGGTGGGCGTATGTGCATGAACGTGTTGAGAACTGATTAAGATAGCGTGAAAGACATCCATTGACAACGCGCCCACGCGAGAGTGAGCGAGGACAAGGGCCTCGACAGGTTAATTGCGTTTCACTGAAACTTAATTAGCAATGGCGTGTAACGTACCCACTAGGACTCTTGATTCAAACATTGTCAACTGCACAACGAGAATTTAAGTGCAAAAAACCCACCGAGAAGCGAGGGACGGCTGAGGATGACAGCAGAGATATTTTAACAAGCTTCAACCCTGAAGCCAGTTTTTACGAAACAATGGAAGAGGAAAAACGAAGAAACGCAGAGAGACAGAAAAAAGTAATTGTAATTTCATTATAAGTAACTTCGCAAGTTCAAGTAACTCCTGGTGTTTCCTGCTGTGAAAAAGAAAAACGAAACCCTCGATCTATAACCCGCAATTTCGAGAAAACGAGTTTTTATCAGAGTACTGGATAAAAATGGTGTGTACGTTTATTCGCTGAAACACGTGTGTACGTTTAACGCTGAAACACGTCGTTTTTAATATTCTCGTTTGTTTCTAGTTTCTAGTCCCTCAACATTTGTCACTTATTTTCCAGCTCGTTCCTTATCAGTTTCCCATAAAAGCTAAATCGCATGAGGACCTAAAAATTCGTTACCTTAAGAATGTATTTGCGGGTGGAACCCGACCAGTCGTATATTATCTAGGGATGGTAAATTAGGGGGACAATGTTTATTCCCGGATAAGTAATTTCGAATATCTCGAAGTAGCCTAGAATTTCTTCACGAGTTTCAGCTTCAATTATGAAAATGATAAAAAATATATGGCATTTTTTCTCTGCTCTCGCCAATAAGCTAATACCGAGTTTCCGTTATGGGAATTAGACTTAATGATTGTTACATCTACAGCTACTTGGCTACATCAGCAAATAACCGAATCTGGACCCGAGTAAAGATTATTTGGTGAAATTTTTGTTATGGAAGGAGCGCGGTGTGGAAATCGTTGCAAAGAGAAACTCGTGACTGCTGTTGCTGCGGCATTACCCTCGAGGAAATAAAATCTCGGGCAACGTCAAGGGACATTTAACTCTCGGGCGTTTATGTTTAGTCTCGGCATGAACGGGGTCCAATATCGAGCGTCGCCCATCTCTACTTGCATCACGCATACACACACCCACACATGGTGAATATATATAAAGGAAAAGGATAGTTGAACTCGTTATTGCTGTGTAATGATGGCTATTAGTCCCGCTGGCTATTTTGAGAACACTTGTAGATATGCGCTTGAAGGTATCGTCTTCGACCATTGTCCTCGAAGTTTCATCCGGCTATATTTATATATGTGCATATAGTATGAGCACGTATTTCGCTTAGTGAATCAACACCTCTCGAATTGTTTTTTGATGCGTCTTGGCGCCGTATCGCTACGGGTATGGGTAATCCACCGATGCATGTCGTGCATTTGTGCTCGTATACATTCAGGTATACAAACACACCTACAAAATTGAGAACGTTGAACTTCGCATCGTTCGAATGCATCGACGTTTAATTGTTTACATTTTTCCTGACGAAATTTTGAATCAAAGTTAACTGTTGCAAATTACATTTTTTGTGCATAACATTTGGGTGAAATTGAATAGTTACAAATTTATCTTTTTGGATAAAATTTGAACCGTAGTTCAATTAATTTAATTAAATTTTCTATTTTTATGGAATTCGAAACTTTGGGTCGAAATTTCATGATTATAAATTGAATATTTATGAACAAAATATGGATTCAAAATCATTATATATTATCATTGATTACATGTTTCTGGATTTAATTTGGATCGATATTTCATTTTTATCAATAAAATACTTTTGAACGATTCGAATTATCCGTACGGCTCAGATGTTTCTACGATTCATTACTACTCATGATTGGAAATTTCTAAAAAAAAAATTCGTTCGATGACATTAAACATAAAACGATAAACTACACGAAATAATATACCATTGAATTCGAACGATGCGATCATCATCAACTCGTGACTAACTTCATGGTGCAACTGTAAACTCGTTGAAGTGGTCCTAGGTAATAATTTTTTTTTGTTTTATGTATGTGAAGTTTGCAGTTGGCGCAAATTGTTTTTCTCGGTACTCTGTACGCTTCGTTTCGTATTCGAAAATAATACGAGAGCAGAGGCAGCCGCGGATCACGTAACAAAAAATGCCAGCCATTGATTTCAATGTTTCATTCGAAATAACAGATAGCTATGAGAATACGACGAAGACGAACGTGGGGGTTTGGGTACTCTTTTTATTAACTGTGAACTTGTGACCTATTTTGCAATATTTCTTGGGGAGATAATGAAATTGTCGGCTGGGTGAGTGCAGTAATCACGACTCAATTAAAAGTACCAAAGAAAAGAATAAACATGAAATTCGGAGAAATAGTTCAGTAATTAGCGGAGCTAATGTTTGAATTGGACGGCTCGGACAGCGAGTGAGGTTTTGCTTGCTTTAACCAATTCATCGTGGCATTCAAACATTTATCTTCGCACTAGAAATTGTTCCATGATATTTAACTTTGTAGGATTTTGCTCTTTCCACTCTGTAAAGAAGGTCTGATGTTCACGATGTGGATACGCCGCGGCAAGAAACATAAGGCGCAATTACATCGTATCGGCTGACTTTTCGTTACTATCGATATAGTAACTTGGGAGTGGTCTTTGATGCCTATGTATCAAAGGAATGTTCCAATTATGAACTGCGAGTTGCTCGCCCCAGCACCGTTTGAAAATTCGACAAATCATCCGCCGTCTTGCTTCTTGGACCACGTAATTGCGTTGTTGGAATTCATTTAATTTCATTGAGGTCCGCAATTTTATATCCGTAGATCCTCGTCATTGAAATATCTAGCAATGTTAGAGCAATATAATTTTGTTGAGACAAAATCAGCCAAATCTTTAAAATTTTTAAAAATTAAATAAACATCTGCTTCCGATTCTTCTCTAGAAATTACGTGTATGGTTGGATCGTAGGAATCCGACGAAAATTGAACAATTTTCATTGTCCAATTTAATTCGGGGTTTGAAGAAGTGATATTCTCAAAAATATTGTTGCACATTATTGTTACAAATCGACGCTCTAGATTTGTAAATTTGGAGACTTTGGGTAACAATAAGAATAATAAAATAAGCAATGAAAAAATAACAATTGCAATTCAACGATGCAAACTTCAAAGTTATTATCTAGCGTTTTTAATTCAATAATGCACAAACATAAAACCGCGTGTTTTTATTCTAGCTAAAAAGTAGAAAGAAAAAAAACGAATTTTAGATTTCAGCTGGAGCTGTTTTTAAATTTCGTGCAGGTTGCACAGCGCGGTTTCGGTTTTAAGGGTGAAAAGAATATCCGCAACGAGGTCTAGCACCCGCACACAGATTTCTGACACATTAGGGCTCCGAGTGCGGCGACTATACTTCCCGGTTGCCACGATGCAAGTTCTCCTCATTCTCTCGCGTGCGCCAGGATCTCCCACCTCCTCTCTTCTTATTTTTCATTTTTCTTTTTTTCGTCGTACCTCTCTTAAAATCCCACTCTCGGCGTTTCTATTCAAATCTCGCATTCCCTCGACTCCTCGCCCACCATCACACCGGTCCCTCTTTACGTCGAAATAAAACAACGGATTTTGTCGCACAATGGTCTGCCCACTAGACGCCGGGGGATTGCACGTATAAAAGGGTCCGCGCGGAATTTCTTTCACGAAATACGCGAGGGCACAAATGTCTCTACGCAAAGTCCCGAGCTAAACGGACATTCTTCTCCGTTACATGCTCGCTCGAATTATACGCGGCTACGTCACCTCCCCAAAGCCCCTTTCCCAATTGGAACAAGCGATGAAAAAATCCCTCCTTTTCACATAATATATTTTCATATTTTTTCCCCCATTAATGTGTAACAATCAAACTGCATAATATTCGTTACAACAATTCCTAAATCATTTTTGGGACTCGTGTAAAAATCGACCATTTGGATTGGTGAACAATTTGTTGTAGAATTGTAAAAACGAAAAAGAGGGAAATATTAAGAAAAAAGAATTTCCGCTGCATCCCAACAATGCAAACTTCAAGAGCGCCCAAATAGAATTTGATATAAGATTCCCACTGCATTATATTTTATCCGTATTTCATGTTTGATTAACGATACATTTATATAAAAATTTATACAAAAAGTTTCCCAAGGATTCACACATCGATAGCGTTTTAAAATAACACCTTTGTCTTTGCCGGGCAGCCACTAAATATTTGTTTTTCTCTTGTCGTTGTTAATTTTCTGAAATACGTGAAAATTCGCTTGACGAAGAGTATCTCGATAAATATTATAAAATAGGTCATGGGATTGAAGAAAAAGGTAACAAAAAAGGAAAACGGAAATTGTAATCGAATTTCCGTCGCACCAATCACTCGACCTGACGTGCATGTCATCATCGATCACCTATTTCAATTCTCCCCTGAAATTTATTCGCGTTTTAATTTTCCGGTACGACAAAAGAAGAAAAATCTGTAACAAGAAGAAGGGTTGAACGAACACGTGCGATGTCGTTCGAACCATTTATTTTACGACTCTTTCCCCAATCCTTTCACTCGTTCGGAGACATCTCGTTCGTGCGTCATTGATTGCTATATCATCGTATTGTTAACCCCGTATCGAATCGCAGAAAATTCGTGCCTCCGGAAATCCGCTTCGGTATTTCGCTCCCCCCGTCCTTTAGCTTGGTTGGATGCCGTTATATATGCGCGACGCGCTTGCAATTTTTAGGAGGGATATAGGGGAGTATTTTGCTCGCGCTTTCATCCTTCAAGGACAGGAATTGAGCTATATATATATATATATATATATATAGTTCGAATCATTCAATGTTAATGATATATAATAGCATTGATATAATAAAATATATCATATACTATTTGTAATTATACAAACATTTTCATCTTTCAGGCGTAACGAAAATAATTTTTCTTCATTTATTGCTTATAGAATTCTCATTTTGCGCCTTACAACACAAGAGTAATAAATTTCTTTGAAAAAGAAAAATAACGAAAAGTTAAAAGAAATAATATAATAATACATCGTAATATTATGGAAAATTTAACGCTGTATGAAAAACGGTTTCTCATCGTTTTATAATGAATCTGCCCGTTTGGAAGTCATTCA
>JAPYZI010002866.1:0-21913 GCA_030523105.1 Ophioninae sp. A BG-2022a | reverse complement strand
AATTTTTCCATACATACCCCTTTGCGTTTTTTTTAGCGATTTTTCAAGTGGACTTTCCGGAGAAACTATAAGAGATATCGATACGAATCCAACGCCATTATTTAAGTTAGGCGAAAACCTTTTCCAAACTCCCCCAATGAAAGTCCATAGCATATAAGGAGGTCGCTCTACGACCTTTTGAAATTTCGCGATTTTTGAGATTTTGGAAAAGTGACCGGGGGAGGTCGATAAAAATTTTTTTTCCGTTTTACGCTCTTAAAAGAGTCTATTTAATCGGAAATTTTCTGCTGATTACGAATATGGCCGAGTTTTTGCCGAAAGTACAAAATTGGACTGGGAAAATGCAAAAAATGTTTCTAGAATATTTTTTCAGCATTTTTCCTTAGAAATGGAGAGTTCAAGGCGAATCAAATGGTCGATTTGTTGAAATATTAATAATAATTTAGGGATTGATCGGGGAACTACACATGCTTCTATCAATCGACTCAGAATTTCACCCCCAACCCCCCATTTCATGGATGGCAGTCCGTCGTGGGACACCCTGTATATTACAATGCCTATAAGAGGAAGCAGGGCACGACTATGTCTCAAAGCGTAACATCTACAGGAGTAAGCAGGACGCCATTATTTTCCAAACGAGAGAAAGCGAGAGCGAGAATGAAAACCGCCGTCAGCGCCGCTACTTGAGAACTACCAATGGGGACAGTCCCCAGCAGAATCGGCACATATAATCCTTAAGAACTGTCCTATGCACATCTGACTTCGTTGTCTTTACCACCTGTTTTCGTAATGAAATCTTAACACATTTCTCAATTATGTTAGCTCGAAATAGAATCATATTCTCTATCAAGAGCATAGCGAACGCGGAATTCTTTGACCCTATAAAAGAATTCCGCGTTTTCCTTCATATTATCCTTGTTCTCGCACGAAAAAAGTAAAGTTTTAATGATAATAGTGAACTCGGGTTCAGCGGGTAACACATCGATATCGATTGATAAACAAAATTTTGAAAATAATTTTTTTTTCGTTCTAGCAAACACTTTCAGCTCTAATTTACACATAACCTTAATATTATGATAACCCAAAACTTCACATTTCTGGAATTCTCAAATAAGATAAATTCTAACAGTGAATAGTAAGAAAAAATCTCGAGTGAATCGCCTCAGCTCGAAGTACGGTATTGCTTATCGCTGTTTATCACCCCCCCCCCCCCCCCCCCGCCGCCGTCTTCGATACACACATGTATCCCGTAGTTTGATTCGTCGTGTGACTCATGGTGTTCGAGATAAAGCGAATTCGATAAATGACTACCGTTAAGATATTTTCAAACATGAACATTCATCGAGACGATCGACATTTCGAGATAAAACAAAAGAGTCAGTTTTACCACTAGCTTACACGGGAATTGTTCCGTCTCAGGCACGAGGATATCCGATATATCGACCGTAGCTATAGCGCGTCGATTTAGCCTCAAACGGTCGCCGATAACTCTGAATAATTCATAGACCTTTCGAAATTACGCTTTAATTCGGTATTCCAAGTTCGCCCTGTTTGAGACGACCTTTCACCTAGGCGGTGAAAGTAAAGGTCATCGCGTTATACGTTCGAGCGCGTTCTCGTATCGCGAGTGCGATCAAGGCACCGTAAGCGGCGCTGTCGTCGTCGTGCTAAAGGGTCTGGGGTGGGGGTAAAAACGTACATCGGTTTGAGGGTACAGCGCAGTGTACTTGGAGGTTAATTTATTGAACATTTTTGCGAGTACGGCAACCACCCTAGTTAGTGCCAGTCGGTTCCGTGTATCGCACATAAACTTGTCACTATTTGCATTCCGGCGTTTTTCAGTCGCGTCTCGGATTCGGGACGGGGTGGACGTTTCGCGTTGACGTTCCGGCGTTGAACGCGCCCAAACAAAACGATCGAAAGTGACAGTGTCCGTTTGTCGAGCCCTCGATTGTGACCACTCTTACCACTTGTTTGAGTTTGTCTGGGTGTCACTCGCGATTCAAAATATCCCCCCACTGCAACGACGAGATGAGAAAACCTCGCAGGAACGTATCGATTGAATTGAATAGAAAGCAGCGAGGCAGAACCGTACGCGGGAGTCTCCTACCGTTTTTTTTCACTTCCGCGCGTCCGGGCATCTTGGAACATCGTGAACGACGACCCCGTGAATAAAGTGGGCTCATTGTGGGTTCAACGCTATTATCACCGATCTCGTCCGTAGCTAGCTATCTCTATATGTGTCTGTGCGTGGCGTCCGTAATTGCGCGAACCAGCAAATCTCGCCCAAGGACCTCGCCGCCCATTCAACCGTACGCGAACGTCAAGACGATCTTTTCTCGGTGCTGATTGATCGAGGCGCTTATAGGACGAGAGGAAAAAGTGCGGGACTTCGGAACTTCACGGGAATGTCGGAATCGCCGACGGGAGAAACGCTTTAATTGATTTTCATATCTTTTCTCTCCGTCTCACAAACGCCCACGAGTAACAAGAAAAAAGGGTGAGTTTGTTTGGGGTCGCGGCCTTATTACCATTGCTTCGAGACGAATGCAGAGTAAGCTGATTCGACGTTGCACGATCATGCGCTTAGCGATATTATTTTGAGTCACGTGAAATACTTTTCAAAATTACTGCAATATGGCTATTTGTGTCAATCGTACGGGGGGGGTTCGTACTATCGAAACCTAGCACAGTCAAGAGCTCGTGATCGAGATGAAGGCTTTTCCCTAATCGTTCTCTTTTACGCGGAGACCCGGTCGCTCACGTATTATGAAATTTCGCGGCGTCCAGTTTTTTAATACCCGTAAGTTTTTATCGCGAGCGTGCCCAAAATCGCCAACTTCCGTTACGGTCATCCTTAATGCTCGGGATTCCCATTTTGTTCGTTTGAAAGCCCGAATGTATGTCTTATCGTGTGGCTAAAATCTTTAAGCGGAACCGATCAATTTCGAGGTTTTTTAATTGTTCGAGATTTTTATTATTTTTGTATGTTTATTTCTTTATTGTTTATTTGTTCGGTTTATTTTTTAATTGTTCGAGAAACCATCAAACGCATTGCGGATATTTTCCAATGTTTGATAATGTTATGTTTCGATAAATCATTCGCTCGAAAAAGAGACAAAAGCGCTACCCACGCGGTGAACTGACGAGCAGGTTAGGAATTACGAAAATGTCGACTGAAGAGTGTGTCAAATATTTTTAGCATGTGACAGGTTACGAAACTTCGTAATTTGACGTAACGTTACAGAAAGGTTATGTAGCGTCCTCATTTCACCATATTGTAACAAAAGAGATCTCTAGCGTGACGTTTTCAACGCCTGAATCGATCGGGAAAGTATAATAGAGACGTATAGAGGTACCTCGAGTCGGCGTAAAATAGTGTCCGATTATCGAGCGATGTTTGTTGCAACGTCCATCAACAAAGCGATTCTCGCAGCGCGCCCGGTCGATATCCGGTCATTGCGCGATTGGCTCGTTTCCAGGGCTCGCTTGTTTTCGCTCGGACCGATTCCTCGATACGAACGACTCCATCACGCACGCGAAGAGAACCGAACTAAATTCTTGAAATTCGCTTTGATGTTTTTTCGTTTCGCGACGCTAAATTTCGTATTATTTTCGGATACATCGATGAGCGTTCGACTTCAGCGCGATACGTGACACGGAACAGCTGGTCTCGATCGGTAATAACGACTCTCCGAACGTTTCACGTAACCTCTGTGGGAGACTTTCGTGCTTGTTTTTTTCTTCGTTCAACCGGACTATTGCAGCTCTCCTGTGTCATCCGAATTTATTTATAGATGTCAAATATAGGGAGGCGGATCGTCTTAGATTCTTGCGAAAGTCGTGTCAAGCCACTCGAGACTGTCGGACGTTTGAGTGGACCGTGCGTCGTACCGCGTGATTCGCTTTCTTTTCGTCGCTCATCTTTTACTGTTCTGTTTTATCCGACCCTGTCGCCTTCCCAAAATATTGATCGACGATCGATGGCTGGGCCACTCGGAGGTCTTCCCATCACATTTATTGATCGCACGGTGATAATCGTAAAGTAAACTCTACCGTAATTCGCAATTTTACACCATACGGCAATGCACAGGATTTGTAGCTTTCTTCGCGTACTCTTTCGCCGTTATTTTCGTTATTGGTCAACGTGATGTAAACGGGTTCTGTGTCTCCCTGTCGCGCCTACGGCAACGCCGTTAGCGCTGCCTTCGTCGCGCTAGTTCACGTCGGTATAGCCATCTCGCTTGCACCCTTTTTGCGTCGCTGTTGCTGTCTCTCTCGCACTCGTTTCGCGGCACTATTGCTGTCTGTTTTGCACTCGTTCGCGTTAGATTCGAAATCCTTTATTTTTCGTGTTTCGTTTACAAAAATTATAATTCGTAAAACAGCAGTAAAAATCATTGGGAGGTCAGCTAAAGGTGAAAAACATGAAATAGAGGAGAAAAAATATTTCAAATCATCCGAACGAGAGATCGAGAATTAACATTTTGACAGTTTTTCCGACGTCAAATGTTCCGGAAATCAAGTGGGAATATCTTCGACGAAGGAAAGGGGATTACTTTTTTGTTCGTCACGGGTAACGGTTTTTCCCCGGCATCATCGGTAAAATCCACCTACGTGAAACAAGCAACGATATGTTGGGCGGCTGTTTCCCGAAGAAATGTTCGGACGAGTCATCGTGGCCGGTGAGGTTCAACGATCGTCTCCGCGTTCTTGTCTCGCTCTCACTCTCTCACGGACCTCTTGCCTGCATTACAATAACACGCGGCAGCGCGATCGTGTAAGCACGCGAGATAGATGTTATTCGCCTTCCAACATCCAGAGCTATTTCTCGTTGTGACGGGCAAACGCTAGCAACGCTCCGACGCTCGTAATTACGAAACCGTGTTCGCGTTTAGCAGCCGTATAATAGCTCTTATCTCGATTGGACAAAAATGAGGCAATTACCGCGGACGGTAGCGGTAGACTCAAATTCGTCTGTGGAATTCCTTTTCTATTGACAAAAGATGTTACAAAATTTTGAACCGTATTCCTTGGCTCCTAGCCAAGAAAATGAGCGATTAACGCTATTATTTTCTGGCGGCAAACCATTTCGTTTGAATTAAAGAAGGTAACCTCACAAATTTTCGATTACAATGGTCTCGAGGATGGTGAAGTTTATCTGGATAAATAAGTCTTGTTAAACTGTGCAAAATTCGCTGACTCGATGCTTGAACATATTATTATGTCCAAGATATTTATCTCTGAGAACTCAGCATTTGTTTGAGTTGCTTTGTTTTTCATAAAAGAACTTGACCACTATAGGAAAATGGGGTTAGGTTTGGTCTTGCATATTCTTTAAACAGCAATTATAAATATTTCTGCCAGGAAAAGCGATTAAAGATGGGTATAATAAAAAAATTACAATTCTTGATTGTGTGCATGAGCGCAGGGCTGGAAATCCGATTGAATCTCTACCTAAAAATATTCAAATATAATTCCAATATCAGGAAAACGTTTCAACCAAAAAGGATACTTGATTTAATCTTTTGATTCCCCACTTCGTAAGGGATAATATGCAGGGTTAGTTTGAACAGTGATCTGCTAGAACAATTTGATACGTGAACATAACCTATAAAAAATGTCTACGTCAATATCACTGGGATTTTCCAGTAGATTGTGGCTTTTACAAACTCATTTTAGCTAGAATTTCATCATTCTCGTGCTGCCAGCCTCACGTAACACGTTTTCATGTAAATTTATCTGTGGAATACGAATGAACGTGAATAAGAGAATAGTCACAAGGATGGTTGTTAATTATCATTGCTGAGACTCGGCTCTTCAATTTATTTACGCTTCCTAAGAACGACGACCTGTTAGGAAGTTTCACTCTGCAGGCTAACCGGTTTTTTTACATCGTGGCAATGTTGCACGAATCGGTATTCTGAATTTTCTGCATTATTGATCTCGTACGATTTATCGCAAAATCCTATCATTGCTTCGCACGGTATCCAATTTTTCAGTACTTGAATAATATCGCATCGATACGTCAATTATCACGACCATGAAACAACCATCCCGTTAAGACTGATCCAAAAGATAGGCAAAAAAATGATAACGAACAATGATAATTTCAGGGACGAAAAATGGCGCTACTTACGATAAATTCCAAAAAGTGGGTATCCCGATTACCGTCGCCACTTCCAGACGACAGGCCTATCACTGCCATCAATGTTGTAGAGGACATCGATAAGTGTCCCGCAGACTTTAGCGTAGTGAGTAATTTTTGTGAAAGTAGTAATGCGTAGTGAAAAATTGGTTCACGGTCGTTGGACATTTAACGACAAATGTTGAATCTTGCAGGTTTCCAAAACTTACGATCAGGACATCGATGCGGATCTGTGGCGGGAGAGCGGCCTCTTCATTAAAAAGAAAGGAAGATACATCTGTATCTCAAAAACCATAGGACTACTCAATCATGTTGTACAGGATATAGTAGTGATAAACGAGCGGGACTCCCCACCTGATGGCTTTACCATGATCAATCAAACTCTGGACACGGGTGAGCTATATTTACTCTGGAAATAAATTGTCCGTCTTGTTTGCACTGAACGGTTGCCGGACGGACTTATCGATCGAGTTTGAACGTACGCCGACAAACTGTATTCTCAACGACAGCAAATTGTAAAAAGTACCCGAGGCGTTAAAAAAGTGATTTTGCGAATCGAAGCTTTGAAGAATGTTTGCTATCATGAAACTTTTGATTACGGTACATGGTTTTCGAGGGTGACCCAAACGGTTATATATCTCTTTATCTCCGTCTCGACTCAATCAATCGTGAGTCTTTAATCTACGGTTTTTAATTTTCAGAGCAACGGGCCTGGAGAAAAAAGAAAATATGCTACAAACTCAGCAACCGAGGAACGTGTTCGCAAGCTGTTACAGATATAATCGTATGCAGTCGCATCAAGAAAGCACCCGCCGGCTTCACGTACGCCGGGTGAGTGAGCAGTAGGATTTTAATCCAGCAGACGTGAGAAGTTCATTTCTTCAATTCTCTATTTCTGTTTTAAATCGGAACCGCAGGGAAATCAACGGTGTCATCGTCTGTTACAAAACTAGCCAAGTCACTAACGGGGATACGAGTTCGCAGTCGTACGAGAATATAAAGTGAGTGCGAGTTATCTCACAGCGATTTGGAGTCATCCAACAATCAAACCCAATCCAAACAAACCCAAACAATCAATCATGCTTTTTATCAATTTACAAAAGAACGTCGCACCGTCTCTCTAGCAAAACAAATTTGTTTTCACGTTTCGTTCTTTCTCGTCTAGCAGTTTATTGCAGAACGCTTCTCCGAATCCATCGAACGGTGTACCCCACAGAGTTCCACCGGAGAGGCCACCGAAACCGAAATTTTCGCCAAAGCCTCAGAACGGTATATATCCGAAGATTGCGAGTAAGGGAGACGCGAACGATGACTCGTCGGATCGCGATTATGAGGTGTTGAGTCCAAATGCCCGGATCAGGCCGACGAGGCCGGCACCTCAACCTCCGACTACGGCGCCCGCTGGTTCCCTACCGAATTACGGTACTCTACCGGGTACTTCGGATCTCGACGGTGTGCCGTTCGTGTTAAACTCTATGCTGTCGTTTCACACCGAGTCCTGGGTGGTAGGTGGTGTATACGGTAGAGCCTCGTTTATTCGAACTCGTACAGACCGAGCCTAGTACGGATTAGCGAAAGTTCGAAAAATAGAAATATATAATGGTGGGTGGGTATACATCGAGTACAGCGGGGGTTCTGATAATCGAGGTTCTACCGTATATTAAGGTTATCTCAATCATGAATATAAAGCAAACGCGCGAAAAGTGCTACACTTTTCGCGCGTTTGCTTTGTTATTCTTTTTACCCTGTCGCGTATTAACGGCTCTTTATCACGTTTCGTTCGCAGAATGTACTTCCGGTCATCAAAGTGAAGACGCAGAAGGAAATTGACAAAGAGGTAAGCAGCTTTCATGAAGAAAAGGTGTTACGAACTATTGAATTTCACTAGACTTCTACATAGTCCGTTCGGCGAAATCATGTACGGAAAAACTGAAAAACTCTTTGTAAGAAGGCATTGAAAAAAAGTATCATAACTAAACTTGTAATTTCTCAGTACCACTACGACTTCCGAGCAGAGCGCGAGACCTGAGGGAACCAAAAATCGATATCCGGGATCGATCGAGCCGTGTGCCAAAACGAAATTGTACGCAGTGTCACCTCAAACATTGATCAGCTATTGTCCATACGATATCGCCGTATCGATCACGTAATAGTTGATTAGCCAAGTGTAATAGAGTGCCTGAACGAGTGATGATGTCACACGTACGTGTAACCGGAAAATACGTGAACGAGGAAGAAACTTGTCAATCGTCTACTGGGCATTGTCGAAAAGAATACGGGATAAAACAAGCGTGTAACGTGTTAGAACGAACCGAAAGGAAGAGTCATGAGAAAAATTGTGTGTGGTGAAATGCACGCGCGTGTCCCCCTCTCCCCAGAAAAAAAAGAAACAAAAAACTATTCACGAGTCGTGCATAAATTCCCTCCTCTTCTTCCATTGTTTAGATTTTGATACCAGTGATTAGTATCGTATTTTTATAGAGTTCCGTTGTATTTTTATAGGTCCTACGTGTTTATAATAATAATTTTATATATATATATATATAATTATAGATTTATATATATATATATATAAAACTGTATGATACGTTCTCGTCGGATATGTACATACGAGCGTACGCACGATATTACGCGTGCCTTTCGTGTGCGTGCATACCCGAGGATATTTAACTATTATTGTATTTGTCATTACAATTCTTTAAGATACCGAGCAAACGACGTACTGTTTCGAATAAAAAAACATGAGCTATCGATTGGAGCGTTTTATCATCGTTGACTATTATTGCATGAATCAATCAAATTTTGTATTTTTTTTTGGGTTAGAGATGGAATTCGTCCGGAAACGGGAAAGGTTTTATTTCCTCCTTCTGAGGTTCATCACGAACAATCCTTTATCGAAGTCGCACAGAAAATAGGATTTATTAATGATAAAGTTGCAAAAGTGCAGGAGTTAAGTAGGGAAGATCGGTTAGTCGGTTTTTTAGAACACCGGTTAACTTTTTTTTGTAGGTTCTAGTGCCCTCTGTAACGTGAGCGATTTATTCAACAACTTTGGACGGGGTTAAAACATTTATGCGCAGGTTGAAAAAAACTCGACAAAATGATAAGTGACGAATCAGTCCTCTATTCGAACAAGAACAAACAGCATAAAATTTACACGTAACAGGGAGTGAAGAAAAAACAGCCACTCCCGGAACAGTATCTGGGATTAATCACCCAAAGATATCGATCGTTAATCGTACATCGAAATCACAAAACATACAAAAATTTGTGCACCAGTGCTTTGAAAATTGACGAACGAGAACACGCTCGAGAACTTCCCAAATCTGTAAAACCGGAGGAATCGCATTGTGCGCATGTTTGGAAATACCAAAGACTTTCGGTAACAAATCCGAGTTTTATTCAAAAGAAGACGTAGCCTCGGTTGCTCTGCTGATCGTCTTTTCGTTCCTCTGAGTCTCGATCAAATCGGCTGGTCCTCCGCGGTGAGCCGAAACTGTCATCGAAGCCATCTTGGAGTTTGTCCTCTTTATCGCGTTGATGTTGATGATGATCCTCGTTTCCAAAAATGGAATTGATCAAGCGTCAGACAAACGGTCCGGTCCAATGTCTGACCTGCGTCAAATGGGTACTTCCAGCCTGGGAAGCGTTTTTCTCCATGATGGCGTTGGACTTGATCCGGTTCTTATACTTGACATCCTTTGGTTTGAGCATGCTCTTGTGATTGCTCAACAGTCGGGAGGGTGTGAGAATCGATTTGTTACTGAGTCCTGTTGCTTCGAGGAAATTGTCATAAATTCCGTTGTTCGTGTTGTTAGCTGTGACATTTGAGGTTGCCCGGTTGCTTCCATAAACTAGGTGGTTGTTGTTGTCAGAGTTGTTATTGGTGATCTGGCAAATGGCTATGTTGACGAGCCTTTCCGAACCGTCGGCTTCTGGTCGATCCGGATCGTCCGAAAGATCGCACTCGTCCAGATTGAACTCCTCGAAGTTCTGACGAATGTCGAAGTGATCAAAGTCCAAGTTACCACGACTGCGTTCCTTCGGCCGTCCGTGATGATCGCGGATCGAAAGTTTTCTCACGTCTTCCGGCTCGCCGCCAATCTTGAATTCCTCGAAGTGTCTAACGATGTTCGTTACCCTGGGGCTCAAATTCTCGACGTTGGCGGTCCCCCGGGACGATTCATTCGTGTTACGGTGGTTGGAAGTTCTCGTCGAGGCGAAACCGTTTCGCGGCGAATCATTGGGACTATCGCCAACTTTGGAGAATCGTTCCTGCTCGAAGACCAAACTACGAGCCGGTTGGCTATTGGACGTTGTTTTAGCGGATGACGAAACGAGACCGCCGGGAATTCGGGTGTCCATTTCGATTGGTCGCTGATGGGGGCGCTTCCGGCGTGTTTCGTCGATCAGGAACGACGGACTCGGAATTTTCTTGAGCACGAGGGTGTTCCGGAATTGCGTCGGCTTCGGCGGCAGAGCTGGTGGAGTTTTCGGCATTTGGGGCAGAACGATGTCCGGCAACGACTCGATATCCTCGTAGTCCAAATTCTTGGCGATCGTGAGACCCTTCGAGGACATCTGAAGGCACGTTTTCTCTTCGATACGCTCCATCCTTAGGGTTGGACTCGCGGATCCGTTTATGGTTCGTGGCCTTTGATTGAGGGATTCCAGACATGACGATCGACGCGAAATCTCGCGGTGTTGCGGCTCGGCTTTCGGCTCTATAACAATTATCGGTATCGCAGCTCCCGTATCTTCCTCGTTCACACTCCCGGTTTCCGATTCCAGTGCCTCTTCCGGCCGAGTTTCGTCGCTCCGTTCTATCCTCATACCGAACTCGTCCTCCGATGCTGTACTCTCGAAGTTACCGATTTCCGTCTCATTCGTTCCGCCATCTTCGTTTGCGCAATCCTCCGAATTTCTTCGCTCCATTTCCGACCCAACTGACTCAATGTCCGATAGCCTCGCCGGTTGAAATCGCACTATTCTACCCCGGTGCTTGAATCTTCGGGGCGCTGTCAATGCACTCTCCTCTTCCTCCATGTCGCGCAGCAATATCTGGTTCACGCATTCTAGCACGGAATTGTGATTTCCACTGCTGTTCGACCGATAGCAACTTTGACGAAATACCTCGTCGCTCGTTTTATCCTCGTCCGGATCGCTGTACCAGTTGCCGCTCGTCTCTTCGATGCTACCCTCCTGGTCCAGTTTCGACGGCCTGCAAATGCGGATGGGAAGGCAAGATTTATTAGGTAAGCGATCTCTCGACGCAGATCGCCGCTAGGTATCGGAATTTTGTTTTTATTTCGAAAATTAAGCAATTTTCTCAAATTCCGTTTGTTCACCTTACAGAAATCATTAAAATATTTTTTTTATTTTAATAACAGATGTACGACCTTGAAAGTATGACAGCTTTAAACCATAAACTTTAATTACAATTCAACAGTGCAAGCTTCAAAATTTTTTCTGTCAGTTAATTTTTATGTAAAGATCGTGCGTTGAGTTGAGCAACACTTACCCGTTATTATTATCAAAGTTGTACTCTTTCCCAGTTTTGGTCGGATCAGCGACATCCTCGTCAATCTTCCCTATGGAACTTCGCATATTCCTTACATTGTTTTCATTGCAGGCATTAGCGTAGATGGGTTCGTGGATGTCCTCGAGGTTTTCATCGTCAGATGCAAAGTTGCAGTCCATGCCGTCGTCCTTGCTTTCGGTACGGGTGATGGTGGTCTCTGCGTTGGGCCGATCATTGAAGAAGATGTCGAGAGGTTTGTTTCTGGGCACGCCGTTTCTTTGGCACGTGGAATCGTCGTGATGACGAGGATCCACCCGATCAGGCGGGTCGATGTCGTTAACGATCGTCCGGTCGTTAGTCTCAGGTGTCTTGGCGACTCTTGTGTCGTGAACGATTCGGGAGGTAATGTCACCAGCAAGTTTGGAGGAGGATTTGTTGAGAGTCGAGCCTGGGGAACAGTCGGTACTCTCACCTTCGCAGAAGCCTTCGGTGCTGATCAACGAGGGTGAGCTTTCATCAGTGGTGGTTGTCAGTATGGAGCCAGCGTCCGTGTTTTCGCTGCTCGAAGCGCAGCTCTCTTTGGAGATGTCACTACCAGCAAAGCTGTCGGTTTTTCTGACTGAGCAACCGTTTACGATCGTTCGATCATGGCCTGATTGGCGAACGTTCTGGGACTTTCTTAACGTTTCATTCTCCTCGTTGACGCCGTCATCGTACTCGTCGTCTTCTTCGTTGCCGTCTTCGTCAAGGCGAAGATTCTTCGCGCTCAGCTTGTCGATTATCTCGTGCTTCAAACGCTGGATATCGTTGCCCAATTCGTCTCCGATCTCGTCGCCGTCCTCGTTGAAGTCCTCGTAGCTGGGCGAGTTGTTCCTGTTGTTGCTCGTCAAAGAATCGCCGAGCCGCGAAACGTCCTTCACATTCGTAAGAGTCCCCACCGACGTTGCAAGATCCCCTTTATTGTTACTCTCCACTTCCGAATTTCGACTCTGCTCGCGCTTGCACTTTATATAATTTTTCGTATAACGACGCAACTTTGCTATTTCCAGCTGCTGATTCCTTATCACGTTGTCCTTTTCGCACAGCAGCTGCCTTATCGACTTTTGCTCCTGCTTGAGACGCGATTCGAGGACGAGAAGCGCTCGCAGTATACGCGACAGTTGTTGGTCCCGAAGACAACGCTCGGACTCGTGACCGACCCTCCGGGAGTCCAGTTCGCGCACCAGATCTCGACACCGCTTTGTCGCTGTCTTCAAAGCTTCCCGCGTACGCGATAGCTCCTGCTTTAACGAACGGACTTCCGTCTCCATCTGGAAAAATGTTAGCTAATTAAAGAAGAGAACGCGTCGAATTTACTATCAAACGGGAATTCTATCATTTGTGAAAGACACGTTCAAACATTGCATACGAAGCACACAGCTGAATCAACTGATGTTTATTTAATGGGAAAGTGCGAAGAAATTCCTTAAGCATTAAAGTAAAATTTAAAAAATTAGTTGAAGACAATCATCAGTTCAGATCATAAAAAATACATAGACTTTCAGATTTTCCAAATCTCAAAATCTTAAAATCGCTTTTGGCATCTTTTACCATACGATAATCGTTTAAAAAGTTTTTTTTTCTCAATTCCCGCAGTTCGTATTCTCACTTGTACGAACTCAACCTAAAAAATGTAGCGAAAGAAGGTATGAATAGGCGAAACGGAAATTCCGTTGGATTCCAACGATGGAAATTGAACATCCAATTCAAATTTTAGTTTCGAACATCCCCGGAACTCCTCCAGGTAGTTAACCCGTTATATAAAAATGAACGAGTGAGAAAACAGTGGGAAGAAACAACATATCGAGATACGAAGAGCGGCAACAATGTGAAATGCGGGTTTGAGGTTATACAGGGGTCAAAGCTGACCCGAATCAATCCGTATGATTCTACGCGACCCGTTTCTTCACTCTCGTAAATTCACGCCTACGCACGCCATTTTTCTTCGCTGCCTCGATTCGGTAAATCGTTTGCGTCTAACCCGTAGAGGAAAGCCAAAACGAAGACACGTAGATTAAAGCGGGCAATAAGAGTGAGAAGTGGCACAGGCGACCGCTCGTATATTTATTATACAAATCATAAAAGTGTGCCGAAACCTTTCACCGTTTTTTCGGATGACCATGATTATAATATTCCTCCTTTATGTCTGCTTTGGGCAACGTTGTTGTTTAATAACGACAGAGTTGTCGAAAAAACGCGAAATTATTCTTATTATTGTCTTTTTTATATTCAAGCAGAATTTTACTTTGTATCTTTGAGAAAATTGATTTTTTTACATTTTTTATAATCACATCGCTTCGCGCTAAAATTAACGAAACTACTGAACCGATCGTTATTATTTTCCTGCATCGAAAACGCATCGGCATTATCAAATTGCAGTATTGCACTTGTTCTCTCTTTCTCTCTCTCGCTCTCTCTCTCTCTCTATTTTTTCCGCTTGCATAAGGGGAAAACGGCAAAAACATCCGCCTTTTCCGGAAACACGTCGGGCGAAGTTAAATCGCACGTACATCGTCGGTATACTGGATGGACGTTTACACGTGTGAAGCATCATCATCAGCTGCTTACAACGAGACTGCATGCGCAATCGGGACACCGTGCTACACATATGTATATTATTTACAAACACTTTCACCGTGTACCGGTGCGCGCTGATTTAACGCGCCTTATGAGCGACTGCGTTTCTGGTTTGCCGAAGACGATACAGTCGAGTGCGCTCCGGATTTCAAACTTCTCGGGGCTATTATGTAAAAGTGGCGGTACTTGAATTTTTCGATACAGAGGTGGCTCTGCTTCTTGACGTGACAATGAGTAATGCTAATATTGAGGAATTTTCAATGATTTGTGATTTTCATATTAATATCTATTTAGTATTGGTTTATAATTGGCATCTCATTTTAAGTATAATGTTGCTGAGAAAACGCGCGCTCAAGTTTGCACGTTTTATGCAAATTTATTTCTTCCTTTAAGATCCTTTTTTCTGTCTTTATCCAACCGAAATTATCACGTTTTACCGCAAAGATATAAAAATCGATAGAACGATTTTTGATAACCGGGGAAAAAAATCGTTATCAAAGGAGACGTATCAAGATACGTAGGATGGAAATCAACAAATTCATGTGTTTGTTCAATTGCGAAGCATCTTATTATTTGATTGGCTTCACCTAATCTTGACTTTTGTACGGCGATATGAAACGTTCGTTTCTATTAAGGTGGACTTTCAGCTGAGGCGAGTAGCGTTCAAAACATATTGTAGAAATTGAGCAATTTAACTCTGATAATTAAATTCTCAGGTGCTACATAACCTTCAACGAAATCAAGGCGAATTATCCAACGTCGGTAAGATTTGAGTTGTGCCAAATTCTTTTCAGTTTTCCAAATTTGTTTGAACGATATTTTTTGAATTTTCAATTCTTATCGACTGGTTTTCTAGTCGAAAGCAATTTTAACACGGTCATTTGGAGCTGTACGTTTGTCGATCTTCACTCACTTTCACGTTGACCCGAGGGTCGACGAAAGATTATCAAGTTTCTATCGAAACTCCCAATTTCATTGATGTACACGCAAAAATCCTGCTGAATCATCGACGTTCCGGGCAAATATCGAAATTCGCCGTCATCAGTAGCTTCCGTGCGTTTCTTCGCCATTCATACTTGGCACGAACACCGTCACCATCTCGATTATCCGAAACTTCGATTCTTTCACTTCAATCCTTTGGTCCTTCACTTTCGTTTGGGTACAAAACAAAACTTCACAAAATTCCAAAAAACGTATTTCGAAACGATACAAAAAAGCGACTTCGAAGAAACAAAAAACTTTGGGTCTCGTGTTGGTCACGGGCCAACAGATTTTCGCGATTCACCGATTTCCATAGATTTTTTGGACCGAATTTTATCAACTTTTCTTACCTCCCAGTTTTCTAGGTAAATTTCTTTTTTGCTACGTTTACTTTTTTTGGGTCGTGAAGAATGTTGGAAAATAACGAGAATCGTAGAAACTCCGTTATGGAGTCGGAGTGTTTCTACTCCTGGAGACCCTTTCTGGATACGCTTGGGGAAGAGCTTGGGCTCTCCTCTCTCGGTCTCGCGTTTTGCCTCCGTGGAGGGGAGGACCGAGACGTTGTGAGGATCAAGGTAGGGATGTGCGAAAGAGGAGAGACCCCCGCTCGTGTAAGAAGAAACGCGAGAGGGACGGAATCGAGAGACGGGTTTGAAAGTGGACAGAGACAGCGAGGCGGAATCGGCTTCCCCGTGGAGACTCGTGTCCACACGTACACATCTAAACACGCGGTTACCTGATCTCCGCTATACCCGATCATTTTTTCCAACGCGCGGATGCGAGAAAACGTTATTTCGGGGACGCTCCGCTTACAGAACTGTCCTCGCAGTTGCTAATGTTCGCCGCGATCGCGGGAAGCGTCCTTGAAGTGACCTCTCGATGGATATCAAGCCAGTTGTGGAAAACATTACCGAGCCGATAATCATAACCTCAAAATCTATCAAGTATGCCAAATAACGGCAAAAATCACCTAAAAGTCTACCAAGATCGCCGACTAACCTCAAAATCCACCAAGATCGCCAAATAACCTCAAAATTCACAAAATTCGCCAAATAACCTCAAAATTTCCATCCAAATTCACCAATTTTGTCAAATAACCTCAGAATTCACTTGAAAATTGACCGAATTCACCAAATATCCTGAAAAGCGACCAAGCTCGCCAAATAACCTCAAAATCGACCAAGTTGGTCAAATAATCTCAAAATCCACCGAGTTGGCGAAATAACCTCAAAATTAATCATGTTCGCCACATAACCTTAAAATCCATCGAGTTCGCACGAAAAAACAATCGTAAACTTCGAAAGAGCCGGACACGAGGGTCACGGGTGTATACAGTCGTGGAGATTGCGGGCGGGTGTGTGTGCGAGCGTGAAATGCACGGACTGGACAAGGATGACGAAGAAGCAGGTAGCTCAGGCTGTGAACCTCTTTGACCAGCGTGCAACATCGCCGCCCAAAATATAGACGAACTCGCCGCGTTTTTCGTCTCGGAAATTACTGCTCGCCGGATTATCCATTTTCTATCAAGTTTTCTCCTGTTTGGGGTTTTTTAAGGTAAAACAACTCGCTTCTTTTTTTCTTCCCGTATTTTCGGTTTCACGTTTTGAGAGGATTTTCGATATTCGTTTCATTGGTCGGAGATAAATATTTAAAAAACTGTTCAAATTGTTCTTTTTCGTCTATCTGACATACGCTTGTAATTATTTTTATAAAATTTGAAAAGAAAAAAAAAAAAAAAAACACGAAATTTGCCCATTCGTTTTATCGTCGTTGAAAAAAAAAATTCCGGATATAGAAAATTCAAGGGAATATCCGTCGACGATTTTTTACGTTTGGATAATTGTCATTTGCAGTCCGGAAGTAACTACGTGCCTATATCCGAGTCCTCGTACCGGACTCTTCCAAATCGGGAAACACGACGAGAAAGTATAACTTTCGCGATAAATATGTTTCTCCCATTTTTACTCTCATCTCCGAGAAAAAAAAAACGCTTATCAACATTCAGTTTACAAAGAAAAAGTGGTCATACATAATAAAGAAATTTGATTTTCGAATTAATCGATTTAACATTAAAAAGTACGATTTAATTTCGTTTTTTAAAAAGTTATTTTTAGCCAAATGAGAACGAAAGTTACCGACCCGTTTTTTTTTTGGTTTGCGCGAAAAGTATTTTAAACTTTCAAAAAGTTTCCGCGAGGAGGAAAAAATACGAAAAAAAAGAATACGGCAGCTTACCATCTGCGTGTAATCGAGCCAGATCTTCGAATCAATTTTCTTTCGACAAGACATCGTGATCAGTGTTAAAAATTTGTCGGCCTTATCGGTTGGTCTTATCGTCACCGGTGTATACCGCGAGTGTATAGATGCGTCTATATTTTCATTAAATTCACCAAATCAACGCTTCACTCATGGCGCGTATAGATTTCTGCCGTGACTCGAGCCTGTCATTTTGCGCGTGGTGCGAGTTCGCCGTGTGTATTATCACGTGTCCTCGAGCTCATCGCTCAGCGATAAGAAATTCGATCCTTCGTGTGCGTTCATGCCTTTTCAATTTATTTCCAGCACTGGTCACTAATTATTTCACTAGAAATATCCGACACTAGAAAAAAAAGTCACTATTATTATTACTAATATTATTATTATCTTTCTTCAATAAAAAATTGAAATAATTCATCAATTGTGATTTAATGAAATAATTTTAACAATTATTAATTTAATCAAATTCTTTTTATATCTGATTCATTTTTAAAATGATAAAATTATTATTATCGTTGTTGTCGTTGTTAATAACAATGCCACTGTTTTCTTTTTCCTTCTTTTATATTTGTAAATGTTACTATTATAAAAAACTATAATTTTATTTCACGTTTGTATTATTATTATTTTCATTGTTTTTATTATTATTCGTTTTACGCGTAATCGCGAATTAATTTTTTACTAAAATAAACATTATTTCTTCAATGAAATATTTCATTCACGAATTAAATATTTTTATGACTTACAAGTTTGATTAAATTAAATATCGAAGCATCGATTTCACGATAGACAAATAAATAAACGACAGTATTGTTGCAAAAAAAAAAAAAGAATCTTTTCAACCGTCAACGTGAAATTGGTCGAACGAGTTTTTTGTTCGGCTCGCGAGTAAACTGCACTGGGGAGGAGAGGAAAACGACGAGGACGATAGACGATGCCACGACGAAAAGAAACGCGACAGTGAGAGTCGGGAATGCTTTAGAATTGAGTACGTCGAGTCAGAACTTCGGGTTATCTCGGGCGCGACGTTTTTACGCTGATAATGATAATGATAATGAATATAATAATAATAATAATAATGATAATAACGATCGCGAAGATAATGACGTCGTTAGCTCGCCGCGAACTTCTTTATTGTCCCCGATCGTACACGAGTTCGTTTACGCGTACGTGTGGGTGTACAAAAAAAAAAAAAACATGCGCGAGGAATGTAAATTTCGTATGCACTTTGAATAGACCAATCGTCTTTTTTTTCTTTTTCATCGATTTTTTTCATTAAAAAAAAATTCAATTATCGATTCGTCGAATTGGGAATTTTTTGAGGAAAAAAAAAAGAAACGTGATAGAAGCTGGTTGAATTTGATAATACGAGCCGACGATTCGACACTTTCGACGACAGTAATAACGTTTGGAAGAAGAAACTCGAGGAACGTGATGTCAGATGCTTTCGATAAACGTTACGTAGCCCGAAGGAATATGTATATTTTTTGTTTTGTTTTTTTGTTTTTCTTCGTTTTTTTTTTTTTTTTTGTTAATAGCACGCGACGACGCATCGCTCAAATATGCCGGGTTCTTTGATCTCGGCAAGGAAAGAGTGCTCCGTAACAAACGGAAAACATTCAAGATCGACTGATACGAGGATTCCTTCGAAAGCGTTTCGTTCTTTCTTCTTTTTTTTTTTTTTTTTCTAACTCTTTTTTTCGCGGATTTGTTCGAACGGTTTTGATTTTTCGTTTCTTCGTTTTTGTTTCAAAACGAAACGCTTTGATTTGTTCAAAGCGTTTCGTTTTACCTTATTTGTTTGTTTGGGTTTGTTTTACTCTTTTTATTTTTTCGTGGATTTCTTCGAAACGTTTAGTTTTTTAGTTTTTTATTTTTTTAAATTAATTTTTCTTCGGATTTGTTCGAAAAGTTTCGTTTTTCCGTTTTTTTCCTACCGTTTTTGAATTAATCGATTTTTCGTTTGGGTTTGTTAGAATCGTTTCGTTTATTGTTGTTGTTGTTGTTTTCTTTTACTTGTTTTTTTTTGTTCGTGGATTCGTTCGAAGAGTTTTGTTATTTTTTTTTTTTTCGCTTTTTAAAGTTTTCGTTTGGGTTTGTTTGGTTTCTGGCGCTTGAATTTTCAGTTACATCGCGTTCGCGAAGTTTACGAGGAGTTTCGAGTGGCGAGCGCTTCGAAAGCGAGAAAGAACTGACTCGTAACGGCGACAGGAGCAGTCGAGAACTCACGACGTGTTTATTCCTATCGCGCGGCTTTGTACACGAGCACATTACTCGGTGAACTCGTACTACCGACACGTATGTAGGAAAAAAAAAAAAGAAACATATGTATAAGTATATATTTTCACCGAGACGAAGAAAGAGACCACCGCGCCTAACCAGTTGCCGTAGACTTCCGGTTTACCACCGAAACCGCGTGTTGCGTCATCCATCGGCTATACGTTCATCCTTCATGTTTTTTTTTCCTTTCTTCCTCGTTAACTTCGTTTTTTTTAAACGCGGTTTTACTTACGCGATATCGCGGTGACCGTTCCGTTGACCGCGACCGGAACGATCGTGAAAAGTCGACCGCGCAAACGCACGAGATCTTTTTTTACATTAAACAAAAATTAATTTAGTAAAAATTGATTTTAAGTTTTTTTTCTTTGGTTTATTCAGTTTTGTTTGGGTTTGGTCACTATACTAGAAACGCAGTTAAATTCATTTTGAAATTCGATATTTCGAAAACTATCGCTTATTGATAAAAATTCTTTTACAGTTTTTCTTAGAACGTCGAAAGAAAGTTCTGTGAAAATTTTCAGCTCGATCGAAGGAATCATGAGTTTGGAACCTCATCCTAAAGAAATGAATTTTAAAAAATCGTTTTTTAAAAATGACTTTGCATTCTCGAATTCGCAACCGAAGTCAAAATTTAACGTTTTTTCGAAAATAAAAGAAAAACTGTCGAAATATTCGTTACTAAATTGATATTTATAGTTACTTTTATAAAAATGTTCTAGTTTTATTTTTATTTTGTTGTATTCGTATATGTAAATACAAAAGATATTAAAATTTAGTATGAAATTTTATTTTATATAATTTAATATAAATTAATATTAAATATCAATTTAAAAAAAATATTTACATTTTATATAAAATAATGGGACTTACATAACGTGCATTATTATAGTACGTTACATAATTTATATGAATAAATATTGTTATTATATAAGATATATATATATACAAATATTTAAAAAACAGATATTATATATATATATATATATGTGTGTATGCGTGCGTATACATATACGCTTGAGTTATTATTTATACTTTTTAACGATGCTCGCAGCAGACATGGATTGATGCAACGATTTTTATTGTAATCATAAATGGATACAATAATAACGATCGTTACCAGTAAACGGGCAGTTACGGAATAATTCTGGTGAAAAGAAAACATCGGGTTATCGAAATAGTAGTTTCATTCGTTCCGACGAATAATCATTGCGCAAAATGAATTGCGCGATCACCATAATCGAGGTGGTTGTTTCAAGAATAACCGAAAAATGGCGACGAGATAAGCACTTTTTTTTTTCCTTCAGAATTTTTTGTTTATTTGTCATTTATTAATTTTATGATCGAGTGACTCCGGAATAAAAAAAAATGTTGCAATTTCCAAACCCGGGTAAAGGTGGTAACGGGACAATTCGCAAACTGGAAGAACGTGAATAATTAATCGAGCGGAATAAAAATAGCGGTTTGGATCGATACACAGCGGAACATTGCATAATCCGATTCTTTTTTTTTTTTTTTCTTGAACGAAAAACGTGGTGCGCCGGTTTATCAGCGTTGGTTCCTTCGGATTCGGGTTTTCCGTCTTTTTTGTATTATTTTCTTGAAAAAATTGTTTCTTTTTTGTACATTTTTTTTTAATACGTCGAAAACTCGATCGAAACGACATTTCGAGGCTTTGGATCGCTCGAGTCAGACACATCGGTGATATCGCGGCGTTGCGACGCTCGTGGCGCACGAACTGTTGTCAGGAACGAGATACTCTCGCTCGAGTGTTATAAGCGCTTACATTTTTCACACGTTTCACGCGTGTTGCAACGCGGGTACAGGACGATCCTAAAACTCGTTTGTTTCGTGCGATACGATAGATAGTTGATCATCCGAAGCCAATGGGATCGAGTCTAGTTTGGATTAGCGAAATTTCGGACAATAGAAATATATATAATCATGGGTGGGTACACGTATCGCGTATGGAAACAAATGAAAAACGGATTTTTCGTTCCTCGTGTATTTCTAATATATATATATATATTTGAAGGACAACGGAGAACGAATACTTTCAACCGAAACATCAAACATCCGCTTCAAAATTTCGTTCAATTGAAAAACAGGTTTGA
>JAPYZI010002865.1:0-37270 GCA_030523105.1 Ophioninae sp. A BG-2022a | reverse complement strand
AAAAAACAAAAAAAAAAAAAAAAAAAAAAAAAAATAAAAAAAAAAAAAAAAAAAAAAAAAAAAAAAAAAAAAAAAAAAAAAAAAAAAAAAAAAAAAAAAAAGAACATGAAAATTTTTCGTTTACTTTCGTTTGACTTACACAGTCCCCTCGCGCCAATCACCTCCTCGCTATTATCTTTTCTTTTTCCTACGCGAAACCAATTCGCTTTCGCGCCTCAGGAAAGAAAATTTTCACGCTGTTACACACAAGTGAACGCGCGTCCTCTACTATGTGTATATATATATATGTATGTATGTATATATATATATATATATATATATATATACAGACACGTTTTTTTTACCAATGTTTATTCAATAATTATTATGTTTGTCAAGATGGCCGACTAATAGCTAAAAAAAAAAAAGAAATAATGTCGCTACAAAATCCCTTACGGTTTCTAGATGGCCGTTTGGTCTTCGTTGCGGAGCAAACGAACAGCGCGATGACGAAGGGGCGACCGGGCGAAGGAGAACGAGAAAAAAAAATCGCGTTTGCGGCGAAAAATTATGGCTTCCGCTCATATCTATCTATCTCTCTCTCTTTCTCTCTCGTTTCTATTTAATTGATTTTTTCATTAAAGAAAAAAGCCTTCGTTCACCGCGTTAAATGCACAGGGGGGTCGCTCACCTGCGAAGGGAGGGAGGATCATCCCTCGGACAAAAGCGAATATATATATACAGGCGTGTTTTTTAGAAAAAAAAAAAGAAAAAAAATCACGATTCTCCAAGTCGATTTTATTGTTTTTACACCTCCAATTTGTCATTACTCATTCTCCTTCAACTTTACTCCAACTATACGTTAGTACTTTATATAATTTTTTTACGCACTGTTTTTTTTTCTTGCTCTTGCTCGTATGTTTTATTTTTATTTATTTTTTTTTTTCGTTTACGCTAAACTACTGACGAAAAAGCCGAGTAATCTTCCCAGTTGCGAGATGAGAAGATGAAGAGCGAGCGGAAATTGATCGTGCTCACCGGGATCGGCAGTGATCGAAGCTAGGAGGAAGTAGAATTGCGGTTTCGTGTCAATCGGAGGAGCAGAGGGAAAGAAGTGATTAACGGTAGAGAGGGTGTTTGACCGCGAAAACCCTCGCGTACCGAATTAAGAAAAAAACGTGGAAAGAGGCGAGGCAAGTTGCAAGAGAGAAAAATAAAAAATAAAAAGCAGAGGTAGAAAGAGGAAAAACGAAGGAACTAAAAAGAAAGAGAGAGCAATAATAAAAATAAAGAAAGAGACCGTACCAAACGATACAAGGTGGGAGAGAGGGGGATAAAAAAAAAGAAATCAAAAAGAAAAAAATATGTAAAAGTCGGAAAAAAAATAGCAAAGCGATAGAAGGCGAGGCTGGTAGAAAAACAGAATACCAAAAAAGGGAACAATAAATAAATAGAGAATCCCGTAACTCGGTGAGACACGAATAGCATTTTTAGACCGCTGGAAAAAAAATTGACGAGCCCGGTATCTAATCACATCGCAATTGGAAGATGCAAAACGCATCGTCCCTATCACCTAAATAAATACTATTACCTTTACACACTGGAAATACTTGTTTAAAGACGATTTTACGAGTGTAAGTTATTTTTCATTACATTTTTTAACGTTTTTTTTTTTTAACGATGCAAATTCTCTCACTCTTCTCCCTCTTTCTTCCTTTCTCGTTACTCGACGCCACGGTGAATTTCGGGAAAATAAAAAATCAAGACAACGATCTTCAAGAGAATATTGGACGTAATTGAGACGGTTTCCGTGGCAAAAGAAGATAGTGAGAAAGGATAGACAAGGGGAGAAGATTTTTTTTTTCCTGGACAGAGATTTTCGTTGTTTCTTTTGGCCGGGTAAAAAACACGATCGTGAGAAACGACAGGATGAGGGATAATGAGGTCGGGGGAGGGTTGGACATCCCCGTCCAGAGTTTAGATGGACGTGGGATACCTCTTTAAGAGCTAAGCTACCGGAGATCATTCGAAAACTGTCCACAGGCCGCGCGGCTAGCCAATCAAGATGCCGCGTGCCCCGAGTGTATACATAGCTATATATATATATACACATCTTCTTCGTATATTTAAATATATATTCATATATACACATAATAATGTATCAATTATCTACGTGAATAATGTCATTTTAAAAAAACGAGAGGATTCAAAAAATCGCCGATTTTTTTTTGTCTAATCGATCCTCCGAGATTGATTTTCAAACTTTCGTTTATTTACGTCTATCAATGTTTTTTTGTTTTCTCAAGATATAAATACACTCTCGTCAGGAGCGATTTCTCGTTCCCTTTTGCCTATACTGTCCTGTACATACTCCACTTTTATCGATTTTCGTTCCCTCTTGGGTGCTGCGTTAATTTGTTTGTTTATTTTTCGTTTGGGTTTGCAAGATCGTTCGAATTAAAATGGATTTTGTTCGATCAAAACGATTTAAAATGGATTTTGATCGAACAAAATGATTACGATTTCGGTTTGATCGATCGATCGATAACGGTTTCGATTGTGTTTCGATCGTTTGATAACGATTTTTATTCGATTGGTCGATCATGATTTCGTTTATGTTTCGATCGATCGATCCATGAATTTCGTTTAGTATCGAACGATTTTTTTTCATTGAAAAATATTGATAGCCGGATTTTGGTGTAGTCAAGGTCAATTGGATCAAAAATCCGTCTAAACGGATTCACAGATCAAGGGAGGAACAAAGCTCCCTGATTGCGCAGACCTCATTTGGGAATCTTTTTGTATCTTCGTCAAAACCACACGCATACGTAATCTCTCCTCTATGGGAACACTAATAAACACTCTCATCTTACGCATTAAGTATTCCTCTTTGTTTTTTTTTGTTATATATATCCATAATGAGATCATCATTTGATTATTCGATTGGGTCGTCTTTGGATCTCGTCCTTGTGTCCCTCCACTGAACGTCGGAGAAGATAAAGAAAATAAAGATGGAAAGAAAGAGAGAAGAAAAAGAGCGAAGTAAAAACAAACCAAAAAAAAAAAGAAAGAAAGCATTTTCCCTCTCCTGGCAACCCCCGTGTGTCTGGTAATTCTATAAAAACGCACGATGTACAATGATCGATAAATATCGAGATTATCGTCGCGACTCGCGGTTCCGATAGCAAGCGAAAAAAAAAAAAGAAATTACTTTCGTTCATTCTTTTTCGACGCCCCTCACGTTCGTTATTGTTTTTTTTTTTTTAATATTTTTTTTTTTTTTCGTTTCACGTGGGATCGGAAACCGCGCGATTTCGTCGCGGAAGACGAAGAGAAAGAAAAAAAAAATCTTCGAAACGATTCGACGATTTTTTCTTAATTTTTTTTTTTTCTTCCTCGAGTCTATTCCTCCTCTGTGGTCGGCCTCTTTTAGCGATTCCGAAATCCTGGCGATTCCTGATATCCACAAGTGCCGGCCGAAGTCTTCGAAAATTTTCGGCCAGATTTATCGCTCCTTGATCAGAGCTATGTTTTTAATGCTTTTTCGAAGAACCTCACGGGCTCCAAATTTGTCCCACCCTCTGGGCCTCAGACAGCTGTCACATTGGGCCATCTTGAGTGTATGTGTTTTTTTTTTTTCGTAGTCACTCGTGGGTGAAAAAATCATAAAGATTTTTCCGGTTTCTCTCGATCGTAAATGCGGCACGTTGTTTAAACGAGGGCATTGTGGATGGCGGGAGGGTTGGAGGAAAGCCGCCACCCCGATGATTCATTCAATGACAGGATCGACTATCCAGGTCCCCAAGGATCGTGATAGTAACGATTCTTGTTGCGTCTTGCTATTCTCTATCGTAGGCGAGAAACGAGTCGCCAGCCGAGATAGAGAGCGACCGTTGTCCATAGCGTTTCACGCAACGGGGCTGGTATGAGAAGTGACAGTATACTGTCACTTGACGTGGGTGCGGTGGGTGCGGTGACCCCGGGGAACCCCGTACCGATGAAGGGGAGCCTCGACTTCTCGACCTCGGCATCCTGAAACAATCGAAATTACGATTCGTGGCCTTAATTATGGTCAATCGACAATTTCATTTGGTTTATTTACGATCTGGTTGTCAAAAAGGTACATTCTTCGCTGGAAACAGTTGGAGGGTATTTTCGCGAGCAGGTAGGGTAACCTTCTATTATCCGAAAAACCATCGCAGATGAAAAAAAAAACGTTTGGATCGCGTTTCGGACGACTTTATTATTGTTCGAACGAAGCTTCTTCAATGATTTTTTGCATAAATTACAATTGATTTCTCTAAAACATAGACTAATCGTGTTAAGGTGTATTTGACAGTGAAGCATCACAGGTCGTATCCTCTGGTATGTATGTATTTTTTCTTCAATGTCATTTCTCAAATACTTTTCGGGTTTGGCCGTACACGCTTTTGTCGAACAGACTGTATTTGCTCTCCAAACAGCAAAAAGCTATAATCATCTAGTGGTTGCATTTGAAACAGTCTGCTGCCAACAAATGATATTAGACGATCGATTTTCTAGAATGCAAGGCTGCCAGTCGAAATGGCAAATTTTTTAAGTATTGACATTCAAGCAGAACAAATAATTTCAATACAGTTATTCAAGTTCGAATTTTCATCAATATTAACACTGAATTTCATGCTCGAACAATTTTTTATTTACATTTAATAAGGACGCAATAATATTTTGGAATGTTTGTAATTTTCTGACCGCGGATGATCAATTGTCTTTATTGTTATAACTTTTGGTGAAAATAAATTCCATTCTCTGTACATTGGGCTTCATTATAGTTGGAAAATTAAATTTATCAGGTCACGTGATCGTAATAATTACACGAAAAACTTAATTATACCTTACGACGAAAAGAAAAACAACTGGAGAAACATCCCTGTGGGAAGGCTGATCATTATTGATATAAAAGGACTGTCTGGAGAAAAAATAATTTTCTGAAAGTGCCAAATTTGTCGTAGGAACAAAAGCGAACTCGTTGATCGAGAGAACTCTTCACGAATGTACGGGAGCTTCGAGTTTGTCTCCAGCAATTAATACCGAGGGTTATATTCTTTGTGCTCGAGAGAGCATTAAGGGTGTCGGAGAGGAAACATCCAATGATCTGCGAGCCCACAAGAATGTACTTTCTCTCTCTCTCTCTCCGTCCGCTCGACTTCCGATTCCCGTTTCTTTCTTAATTCTCAAGGAGAGCCACAGTAATAATAAACTCGGAAAAGTCCAATCTCCGCCCTTTAGGGATACGGCACACATATACAGAGGTATATAGCAGAGAAGAATATAATAAGAACTTTGGGATGAAGTGTTTATCAGAGTTTTCGTAGCGCGAGAAAATTCAGCACGTGATGGTCCTTTTTCTCTTGTCCTTTTTTTTCGCCTACCATGGTACAGGGTGGTTCAAAAAATGACACGCGAAAAATAAGCGAAGAGCCTCATGTTTTTTTTATTTTTAAAAGAAAAATATATTATTTATTTTTCGTGGATTTTTTGGCTATTTTTTAAAGCATAAATAAATGTCCAAAGGAATGTATAGTGAGTGCCTTTGATTTTTATGACGAAGTTGAGATCGTTGTATGTTACCACAAATATATGTTTGTATTCCATGTTTTCATTTCTTAATTTTTATCATTGTTCGCAGTATTTTTGCAAACATGCAAATATCCAATGAAAATTCATGAAAATATTTGATCCATTTTCATCATTTTCAACGCCCGATCAGTCGTAAAGTAACATATAAAGAAAAGAATAATTTTACCTCGTATATGAACAATCTGACCTTCTAATCCATCAATGAATGTTTGTTTATTACAATCATGAATAAACAAATGTTTGTTATAAACATGAATAAACAAACATTTGCTAATGTTTCGATGCCGAAAAAATGCGTGTAAAAATCAATTGAAGTACAATTAAAAAATTAGAATATTTTTACCAAAAACACACATACAAAAGTGAGAATAAAAAAATGTTCTTTCTCAAAAAAAAGAAAAAAGATCGAAACGATTTTTCTTTGAACGTCACTTTTTGAATGACCCTGTACATTCGATTGGAGGAGATCTCGCCGTACTAACAATCGCGACGAGAGAAGAGATTATCGGGCGTGCGGAAGAATATCCACGAAGGGACATTAAGGGGGAGTGAGAGAGGAGAGGACGCGAGAGGAAAGAAAGGAGGGAAAAGAGAACGAAAAAAAAGGAAAAACACGTCACATTAAGAGAGAATTATGGCGGATAGAGGAGATAGGGAGAGCCGAGGATGAAAGTGTTCCTCTCCCGTTGTCAATTAATTGTGTCTCTCTCGCCTCCGCACGAGAGCCACGTATATATGGGACAATCGGGTGGACACGTATTTCTTCTTCTCGAATGGTCTTCCTCCGCGAGTACATGGTACACACCCTTATAAATATAAATCTTATGGAGTGCATCGTGCACGCTCCGGTGATCGTAATATCTCTCCTGATCAATAATAGAATATGCTCCCGGGAGAGACATAGATCGAGCAATAAAAATGATTTGCTTCTCTTCGTTTCTGCATCGTTCTTGTTTCCCATAAAATTTGCATTGTTGCGATAAAAAAAAATCTTTCCTTTTTGCTTTTTTTCTTAAGGGACAACACCGATCTAACAGTCTGAAAAAGCATTTTTGGCAGTTTTTTTGGTGGTCAGAAAGATGATGGAATAATAATAATAATATTGAAGAAAATTATTAAGCATACATTGAGGTATTAAAAAAATTGTAATGAATAATTTTATTAAATTATTTTATGTTATTCATTATTACTCATTAAACGAAATGAATTAAATAAATTCATTATTATTCATGATTATTTATTACAATTTTTTAATTCATTCATTACTATTCATTGAAATGAATTTTTATTATAAATGAATGATAAAAGCATGATACTTCAAACGACATTTTTTCAAGGCAAAACACTCTCGTCCCATATTCTACAAGGCTTAAACCATCTTTTACTTGTTAAAAGAAAATTAAAAAAAAATACATCAAGGATTCCACGATTATGAATGTTTAAATAAAGACGTTCAATCAATAACAAAAAAATGGGTATACAATCATTCCTAAGAGTACAAAAATCTGTAAAAATAAAAAAGCATCCACATCTTCAATAAACCAAACAAACCTAAGCAGTTTGTCGATCATTTTTTTTCTTTTTAATCGATCTATTGTACTTTTGGTACTTTTGGGTTTCCTAGTTCTACGCTGTTCATTCCATGACCGCAAACGTATAAATTTGCCGATTCAAGTGTAACTGCCAATGTAAATCGAATCAACGGAATGTTGGAAAAAACGTATAAAAAAAAGAAATTATCATGAAGAAATAAAGATCCTGATCGACGGAGATAAATGAGAAAGGGAGGGAGGAGAGAGAGAGAGAGAAAGTGAAAGAAAGAGACAAGCAATCGTTGGAGATAATTGGAGATAATTTTCTCGGGCAGTGGCCAACGCGAGGCTCGTGCCAACCATGCAGAGCCATGACCACTTAACTTTCACGTTTTGTTCACGAGTTCCCTACTCTGCTCCATATACACGTACATAAGAAAAAAAAATACATAACACATACGTATCTTGTCTGCCACTTGACCGTCGTTACATGCTCCCTTGCCCAGCTCGCAGATACGTATGTAAATGTCGAATAAATGCGATAATAGATCTGACGTTTGGTAAATTTGTAAATTACGTAAATTTACGAGTGCGCAGAATATATTGGCGAACGTATAGAAAAGCATTGCTATTGTAATAATATATTTTACAATGAACAATTGGTTTTACAACAAATAAAAATATAAAAGGATTTTATAGACTATGTTAAAGAAATTATAATAAATTATTTTTTTAATATTGTATAGTCGTAATATATTACAATATATAATAAATATTATAAATATAAATAAATACAAATGAGTAATATATTATTAATATTTCAAAATTATATTTTCAGGATAGAAAAAAAACAAAATAAAAGAAAAAAACAGACGGTTTGTATTGTTGTATATCTATATTTATACTTTTAATTTATTTTCTATATTTTTTTAACAATATTTTTTCTCCTTTTTTATTTGTATCTTGTTGGAACTAAAACCTTCTTCCACCTTCTTAATTATCCAAACCAGTCAACATATAAATTCCTCCTATTAAACCGACAAAAAAAATAATTTCTTTTGCGTGAAAAAAAGTTTCCGCGGTAAGAGAAAGGGATGCGGAAATTCGAGATATAAATTACGAAAGACAAGATCCCCAGCGGTGGAAAATTTATCACCCGGCAGTGGCGGGAAACGAAAAATTGAGAAAATTCTCTCGCGTGTTATCTCGGTGGTTGCGCAGACTATGTGGAGTGGTAATTGAAGAGGTTTGCAGCTCGGGAGTCATGAGTTTGGTTAGCGAGAGGATGGAGGCTCGGCCGTCAGGTGAATAAGTAATTGGAATGGAATTAAGAATAGTATCCATATAAAAATCAAATTGATTATATAAATCAAACATAGTAATTAAATAAATATATAATTAAACATGATAATTGGTAAATCTGATTACGTAAATCTGTAAACCTGATATCAATAATTTAGAATGTAAATAAAGCGTAATATAAAAAATTCATTGTATATATTAATCGTGATAATTAACAGTCGTATTACCATTAAACATCAATTAAATCAAACGTAGTAAATTAAAAACACAGATATTCAAATTGGCAGTAATAATGTTAATAGAAAATTAAGTAAATAAAACAATGAGTTGAAAAATGATTTATACGAATTTAAAAAAATACAAACTATTATTATTATTTCAGGAGTTGATGGGAGATACATCGATAGCCCGAGAATTGAAACTGAGGCAATAAAGATACCTATGGAAATGTTAGAAATTTATTTAAAACAATAGGTGAGGGCGTATAGTCGAGCTAGTTTTATTTCATCGTATCAGAAAGAGAGGAGGGGGATAGAGGGTTAGTCTTTCCGGGTTAGTCACACTGGATTATTATGATCGTATCATTATTGTTATTATTATTATTTTTGTTATTTTTATTATTATTACGATCGCAATCATTGTTTCGTCGACGAATCACGGGTCTTTCCGGAATAGAGATTATGTGCGCCGAAGCCTCTACACGCGCCGATATATAAAACAGAATGAATCGATTGCAAGGTGCGATTCTATACGTGCGGACGTGGATAAATAATATCGCGGATATCTCCGGCCAGGAATTATTTGCTCAGCTGCACTCGCGTATATGGGTAATTCAAGAAATATGTCATAACTTGGTTCGCGTATAAAAACAATAGATTTACGATTAAATTGCGAAAAAAAAAAATTCTTGATTTTCAGATGCCACATTATCGAAAACATATTTTCAATATTTTAGATATTTGACCATATCGTAAAAAAAAAAAAATATGTAGATAAAAGTGTGGGCGTGTGTAGATAACATTTTTTTAATCCCTAATTTTATCAAACGCAATTTCCTCAATACTGAAATTTATGTTCGAATTTTATCGAAATCTCTAATTTTTCTTGAAAACTCGCATTTGTAGATTTTTAATGAGAAATATATTTAAAAAATAAGAAACTCTAGTGAACAGAATAACGAAAAATCGATACGATATAGTAACAAATGCGAACAATAAAAAATTCTAATTAAAACGATAATATGAAACAAATTACGTATACAGAATAACAATAATAACAAAAACCAACGAAAAAAATCATGAAGAAAAATTAATAATTCTCTCACTCAAAATTCGCGAGAAAAAAATGTGATCGAAAAAAAAAACCATTTCTCTTTCGGTTACAAAAACTTCATTTTTGTTTGCACATAAAGATTAACCGATTCCATGCGAAAATTATCAATTCTATCAATAGTTTTCAAAATCCTATCCGCATCCTTTCTCGCAAATTTTTCAAACCTTTTTGCCAAAAGGAGAAAAACAGCTATCAACCGTTTCTTCCTTATCTCAGATACAAGCTCAAAGCGGATTTCCGCGTGATTTCACGACCTAAGAAGAAGATCCTCCCCTTCCTCCCCCCACCCCATTGGTGCTCTTTCCTCCAGGCATTGGTAAATTACGCGAACTTAAACGGTAATAATTAGACCGGTCTTTCAGACAACAAACGAGGTATCGAATCTCCAAAGATCTTCAGCGATCCACTGTGTCACAGGACAAAATGGGGTGCGCAACCCCCGAGTTCGTTCTTCCTCCGAGAGGTTGCTCCAAAGGTTCAAATATACTGCGGGGTGTTAAAAAAAAAAGTCGAGGGTGCAAACACGAGGATAGAATTTTCCACAGGACAATCCATGGAGGAAGAAAAAAAAAAAAGAATCTCCGGAATCTCCTCCCTTCGCACCAGGTTCCTTCGTCAAACGAGCGGATGATGATCACTAGGCGAAGGGACAAGAACAAGAAGAAGAAAGGGAAGGGCAAAGAAAAAAAAAAGAAATATCTCGAGGTCTCTTCAGAGTCGAGCAAAGGCGAAACTTGGCGTTCTGGTGGGATGAAGGTTGAAACACGAGGATTCATTCAAAGAGGGTGTTCATTGAGGGAGGAAAAAAGAAAGGGCGAGAAATAAAAGAATAGCTGGGGTGGGGGTGGAGGGGGGATTGATCGCGTCTAGGCAGACGTAACTATATATATGTTCGTTTATCGTATCTCGATAAGTCGATACATATTTGATCAAGCGAATTCGGAAAGCCGAGGAAACGTGGTCAATAGAGAAACCAAAAAAAGAGAGAGTAAAACGATACGATGTATTGTGGGATTCAAGGATCTGTTTCTGGAGGCGTGAACGACGGCGCGAAATATCATGCAGGGATGGAATTAATTGTACGTCCCTATATATTTACGGAATGGTAACCCTCGATGAACATGGCTAGCGTTTGAGTTGAAACTTCCAGTACTCTGTCGAACAATATGGGGAGATTTTCTGAACATATCTACTTCACGAAAATTCAATGAATGTAGAGGGGGATTCAAAATAAAATAAGAGAATTATGAGATTGAAGTTCGCAAAGAAAATTATTATTTGGAAATTTATCTATTTTTTGAGTTTTTTTTTACTGAAATCGTAAGTAAATTACTTCAATAATTATACATATCTTTATTGTGATAACTTACAATTAAAATCTGAAATTCGCCAAACAATGGATCTAAGGAAATAAAAAAATGAGAAAAGAAATTTCATAGCGTCGTAACGATGCGAACTTCAAGTTCATAAGGAATGAGACATTTAACATTTTGTACGTAATTGGATGTGAGGTTGGTTGCATCAAAAAGGGTAACGAAAGTGATGGGATTAGGCATACTGAAGCTATTGCGATACGAAAAGACAAAAAATACAGAATTATTTAGACGATCCAACGAGAACACAATTGGCCTGCGAATTATGGGATTTTTAGATGAGGATTATCACACGAAGAATGGGATATCTCAAAAGAATTGTCGGTAAAATTATTCGTAATAAAATGAACAGTGAACACAAAGAAAAGTGAACAAATGAAAAAATATTCGTAATGATACAGAAAAACAAGAAAAATCAAAACGATCACAAATAAAATGATAAAAATATTTTTATTTAAAATTAAATAAAATTATTTTTACCGATAAAATTGATTTCTTCAAGTTTCCATTCATTACATTTTTGGGTCTTATATCTGGATTTTCATTTTGGTGGAAAACGTACGACGATATTTTTAGGATGACCTATTATGAATGAGCCTGTAGAACGCAAGGGACTACCGAGGCGAATTTCACGAGCGCGTCGAGACTCTATTTATTGCGGACATCAGATGTATTGTGTATTGTCGTTCTTCGCACCGAGGAAGTAGGGCTGTTTCAACTAAATTCCCATTTATGAGCATCGAGCTTTCGCGCCTTTTCACCCACGCCCCCGTTCTTCTAAGCGATACGTATATAGAGCCGTACAAAAAATGTTGGTTAAAAAAAATATATGCGTGGTGTTAACACCAGTCCAAAGTACTCTCATGTCTGTTCTACTACCTTTTTGTCATTTTGACATCTTCCCGTGCTTTAAGGGGTTAAAGAAAACAGCATTTCGAAATTTTGTTTTCTATTGCGTATGCACTTCCTGAGAAATTTTTTTTATCGTTGGCCCAGATATTAATCGAGATGAAAAAACCGGCCAAGTGCGAGTCGGACTCGCGCACGAGGGGGTTCCAAACCATTGACTATGTAAACAACAATAGGTAGACAAATTTAATAGCAAAAATGGGTAAAATGACGTTTTTTTGTATTAGTGCCCCCCTTAAATATTTATTTTATTTTAATTTTATTATTTATTATTAAAGTAAAAATACAACTGAGTATTTTGTGAATATTTCAAGTGCCTAACTGTTGCCATTATTGATATCGAGCAGAAATGGAAAAAAAATCCGGGTTTGTTGTATGGGAGCCCCCTTAAATATGTATTTTTTTATGTTTTTAGTATTTTTTTGGGTTTTTATGAATTCAACGATGGGTATATCGAAGCGTGGTATTCTTATCCCTTTTAGACGAGACTTTTTGGATCGCCCTGTACAAATACGATAGACATAGCGTGCGTACAGCCCCGCTCAAAGATCCAGATGTACGTGCGTGTGCCCAATGAAATACGGACTGGGTAATAAACGAGAAAGTTTGTGGGTCGCCGGGAAAATGAGTGGCCCGAAGGGGATACGGGTAAACCACGAAATCGTGGGATAGAGCAAAAGATGGCTTGGTATCAAGCACCGTGAATCATCCTCCTATGCTCCCTTGAACAAGAAATCATCCGTGTCTCTGTTTCTCTTTTGCACTCGTGTCGTATACGGTGATTTTATCGCGACGGATGATCGATGGTACGGATAAGTAAAAACGAGGAGGGAGGGGACATCAAGAGTGAGTTATCGTGCGAGACCCGGTCAAATTAAAATGCCACGAGGTATGTTTTACTCGACGGTACACGGAGATGGATCAATATTGCGAATGGAAAACAGGATCGATTGATTGATTCACAAATACGAAATAATTTTGCAATATTGATTCGATGAAAAGTTTAACAATTCACTCAATATTGTATTCACTTGAGAATTCAATGTTTATTAGCGATTGTATCAATGTTATATTTATTTAAAAGTAGACTATGAACCTCAAAAAATCATTTCTAAAAATCAAAGAAAATTATGAAATAAAATCATTTTTTTTTAAATGTGATTTTAACGACCGCGTAAACTTTATTAATACTTTCTCTCGGAAAATCTTCTCTTGGAAAATCAAGAACAGAAGTCAGATTTTTTGTTCCTTGAAACACGGTTACAAAGAAAAAATCTCGGGCAACCTTGATTCACAAATACAAAATAATTTTGCAATATTGATTCGTTGAAAAATTTAACATTCACTCTATATTATTATATTTACTTGAGATTAAATGTTTATCAGCGATGGTATAAACATTATTTTTATTTAAAAATCAAATATGAACCTAGAAAAATTATTTCTAAAAATTTAAAGAAAATTTTTGAATAAAGTCGTTTTAAAAAAATATGGTAATCACGCCCGCGTGAGTTTTATCGATACTTTTTCCTCGGTAATAATAATACTGATATCATCTTCTCTGGAAAAATCAAGGAAAGAACTGACATTTTTTTGTTCCTTAAAACACGACACAAAGAAAAAACCTCGAGTGAGTAACTTATTTTTTGAAAAACAAAAAGAGTCGTTCTTTTTTGTCCGTGATCAACAGGGTGCCAAAAATCAATGACACCTTTCAGGCTGTTGCGTTTGAAGGGCCTTGACGAGTTAATTCATTACACAAATATGCATTAATTATTAATTTTTTTCTCGATTTGACACATTATGAATGCACATAAAAATGACTTTCCTATCGATTTCTCAATCATCCGACTTATACCTACAGAATTATTTTTTTAAGTCTTGACCTTGAGGTCAAATCTTTCAATTTTTACAAACATCGAAAGTAGAGAAATTCCCCAAAACAATTGAATTCCAAAAATAAAAAATCTCGCGAGAAAAATATAAAAAAAAAAAAAACAGCTGGAACAAAAATCGATTGCATATTGGCGATAAACGTATCAATAAAAAAAGAAACAAAATTAGATCTTAAAAAATTCTCGAGTTGAGTAAAAATGTTCTAAAATAGTTAAAAAAATGGAGAACATAGTTTGCTTGGTCCGGCGCATCGAGGAAGAGGTACGAAACAAGTTGAAATGGAAACAGATCCGGTGATTTTGTCCGATGCATAGGAAGTCATAAAAAGTAACGATTTGCCACAAAGTGGGAAGTTCGCCGGCCTGGGGGCAGCGAAATTAGCCCGTCGTGAAATTGGCGAGACCGAGAGAATTCCAGCACCGAACGAAGTATAATTTCATATACGTAATACATATCGAGTTATCCAGCGGGAAAAGACCGGTATCAGCCAGACCCGGAGTAATAAACGCGTAAACATTTTCATAAAGGTTAATATGCACTCGAGTACATAACAAAATGGACGAAGGAAGGCAAAGTGGCGAGTTGGCTGTTCGAGTCCCGAGTTTCGGCGAGTGAAAGTTCCGTTCTAGCGGGGTATGTTTTCCAGTCGCTGTATATGGAATGATGACATTCCGGGATCCGTTATGAGGGACATACGAGTGGAGGATATAGACTTTGCATGTCGAGTGTCGCGACGCTCATTTTCAACAGCAATCCGACTTCTAAATTACCAATTGCCAGTCTTAAGTATCCCTGTACCAACATTTTTTATTTCGTTTATTTATATGGGTGGTGTGTACACGGAAACATTGTTTACCTGATCGAATAAACAATTTGAGCAATTATCCAGAATTATTTCGTATTAATAAGTGTCTCAAAAAAAATGACGAACTCATCAGGAAAATAAACAAAGAAAAATAATTTATTACATATTTTTCTTTAATCGATTACAATTTTTATAAATTTATTAACAGAATATCAAAAAGATGAAATTATTCATAAAGGATATTGATGAAAATGATGACGTATGAAAAAAAAACGAATTATTCGATTGACTGAACATTAATTAATAAACGTAAATGGATTGAATAATAAATTGAAAAATTCGAAGATGGGTCGATTAATGAATTAACGGATTAGAAAATGATTTTATCGATCAGTTAATTAACTCGTAAGGTAATGAAGAAATAAATTCACAATTTACTATAAATAAACTTATAAATAAGAGGAATGTATAACGGCATTCAACAATAAAGAGAGAATTTATCGATTAATTAAAAAAAGAAACCAACGAAGAAATCGATATATAAAGAGAAGATTAGACAGTTAGGCAATAAAGATTCTAAATTTAGAAATTAAATCTTGCGAACAGATTAACTGATTGGTGAACAAAAGAAAGAATTGGTTAATCAATTAAATAAGATTATTAGTGAAGAAATGAGTGGACGAGCAAAATGTATTAACTTATTAACTAATGCAAAGGAGATTAATTTATACATCTATAGAAAAATATTAATAAACTAATTAAGTAAATTCATCAAGAAATGATAATCTAAAGAAAATAAATAAGCTTATCAATGAAATACATGAATAAATGCAGAACCTTAATTAATGAAAAAAGCAATAATAAAAAAACGTATAAAAAAACTAATACAGAAATTGGTTAAACATAAACCCACCAGTCCATTAATAAACAAACGTAACATATTCTATTAAATAAACATTACATTAATAAATATAACGAATGCACAAAGCGAACTAATGGCAACGTTAACCAGCGACAAAAAATAATCGATTAATAAAAATAATAAATATACAAAACATTAATTCATTAATTAATAAAAAAATAATCAAAACATTTGGAATAAAAAAAAAAAAAAAAAACTATCAAGTTTAGGACCTCCGTTCCGTTTTCATGGAAATCTATTTTCTAGCCTCTAAATTACTCTTGAAAGGCAAAAAACGATGGAATATTGCGAGAAAATATATATCCGAAAAAAAAAGAAATAAAATATCGAGTAAGACGTAAGAGTCGCACCTTGGTCTTGGAGGCGTGAAAATCATCGGCGATGTTTCTCAAATTAGTACCGACGCTCGCCCATTCTCGCTCGCTCATCGAGGCGCCGAGATGTCCGCAGGATGAGCCCCGTAAGTTTGTCGTATCGTTTCTGCCCTTCTCAAGCGCGGAGCCCTCGGAAGTGAGTCTTCGTCGTCGTGGCCGGGGTCTGGGACTCGGCACGGGCGGGCTGAATTCGGGAAATTGAAAAGCCGCGTCGCGGGTCGGGCTGCTCGGTGCGGAAACTGTGACCTGGGGGGCGGCAGGTGGCAATTGTTCGACCGCCGAGAGCACCAAATCCGGAAGCGGGAGCCTCGATAGATCCGAGTCGACGAGAACAACGGGATGCTCGCGACTTCCGGACACCTCTCCCGAACGACGTGGCAAACGATCTGAAGTTAGATTGAAAAAAAAAAAAAAACAAAAATATAACGATTTTCTTTAATTGTTGTTCAAAAACATGAATATTAGAAAATAATTGTGACTCGAGAGTAAATTTGTACTTTTGTTGTATTTTTTAATTTATTTTTTCCATTGGAGTGTTTTTATTTTACGATTTGTTTATAGAAAAAATCTTTATTCATTTTGGAAGTAATATTTTTAATAGTTATTTTTTAATCAATTTAATCAATTTTGTTATTTTTCTGTCTGTTTTACCATATTTTCTTTCCATTTTTCGATTAAAAAGTCTTGTTTACAATTCGTTCAGCTAAAAATCTATTTTGTTTCATTTTTATAACAAATATTTTTATCATGTCTATTTATCAAGTAATCGTTTTATTTCTTTATGGATTGAAATAATCTTTCTAGATTTATCGATTACGATACGTAAAACTACACAAAACCTATATCAAATTTGGGTCAGGGGATCTCAATAATCATAATCGACATTTCAGTTACTTTCCTAGTCCAAAAACCTTCCATAATCGATAAGTAAAAACTAATATTGATAATTAAAGACAAAAAAAACAACATTCACTAACCATTGCATAATCATATCCTGAAAGTCTTAATAAAAGAAAAATGTTCGAAAGATATATAAATTGTATCCGGTATCCGAGTAACGAAGACGTCGATCCCAGTTCAGTACGTATGTACTATGAATACCTGGATTACACATACATAATAAATCTCGAACTATGTTCGAGTCGACCTTATTATCCTCACGAGATGACACGATTTAGCTATGATGAAGAGAGTTTCCATTTTTTACTACCTGGACCCCCTTCCCCTAAAATAGACGAGAATCTCGTCACGTTTGAAGATCTAGGTACAAGTGCCTGTTGGACCTAGACGAGTCTGCCCCTCGAGAATTTGCTGGTGCCAGAGAGAGACAGAGAGAGAGAGAGAGAGAAAGAAAGCGATAAACTGGAAACACCAAGGGATAGAGATGATGAACCGGATGACTATATACAAGTACGAGATACATAAAGGAACACAGGGTTAGCATGAGGTACCCATGTAAGAGAGAAGACGTTTTGGACCAAGTGAGGTTGGATAGGTAGCAAAGTTTTATGCACTCGTAAAGGCTTGCATATGGTGCACCTGTATATATACATCTCGGTTTATCGAGTCTAGACGACCAAGACAATGAGAGTAGTCCAGAGAGACCAAGAGACGGTAGAGCAGGAGGGGGGGGGGGGGCACCTGAGGAAGACCGGATGTTGGAAAACGAGAGGCAAATTAACGTCTAGGCAAAGGGTTTTATTCATTCTCGGCAAGAACCTTCGAGACCTTTGCACACCCCTTAACCCAGACACCTGACTGTCTCGTAGAAAATTGCAGTTTCCATGGGTGGTATTACTCGTGGATGTTATTACCTCTCAGTGAATAATAAACGAAAAAAAAAAAAAATAATAATAAAAATAAATAAACAGGAAATAGAAAAGAAAAAAATTCAGTACACCGGATTGTTGAAGTCGAACCGAAACGTCGACTATTAAATCCAAACGAATTTATCGTTTATTATTATTCCGCTGAAGTTTGCAATCATAGGAGTAGATTTTTTATTTTTCGATTGAATATTTTTTATTTTTTTTTATTATGTATTGGTAATTGGTTACCCTTGGAAAAGATATGTACTAACGTTTAAGTACTTAAGTAGACGCTTAATGCGATGCAAATTTAGAAGGTCTAACTGTATATAATTAAATTAATTATGATGAATGTCAAATTTCAATTACCAACATTTTTATTAACTTTCAAATGTATTAGAAATTAAGAACATTACTTCTATCGATGAAAAAATTCGGAATCCAACAATAATAAACGCTACTATTTCTGTGAATAAAAAAAACTTGCAATGCAACGGCAATAAGAAAAATTAATATTTTTAATTAAATTGAATCCAGTCGATTTAATTAATTTTAATCCAGTCAAATTTAATTTAAAATATCCAGTAAATTAAATTTAATTAAATCCAGTAAAATTAAATGTAATATATCCAATAAATTCAATTTAATTCTAATCCAGTAAAAACGTTAAAAAAATCATATTATCGATTGCCGTTGCATTCCCTGCAAAGTTCAAAGTCACCATCACCTCCTTTCAAAAATAACGTAAACCCTCTCTACCCAAAATAAAAACAAACCCGAATTTGTTTTAGCATTTAATTTAATTAATTATTCTTAAAAATAATTATTTAAATTAAATCCCAAAGTTCGTATACCATAAAATTACATTAACGAGTTCTTTTTTTTCCTAAACCCACGAATATCTCTAGCAACTCCGACTCGTGTGATATTCTGCATAAAACTGTTGCACACACACGCCCAGTGGCCATTATAAATTACGTGGGACATTATCGATTAACAGTCCGCCAGCCTACGTTGAATTTTTCCGGGACGAAGGAGAAAGAAGGTTGAAAAGAAAAACAACAAAAAAAAAAGATAAAAAAGAAAAAAAGGCAATACGTGCCATTCTCATACGAGCTCATTATAATAAAGCATTGGGTAAAGCGTGACGAAAAGTTGATACTGTAGCGCGTGTACGTACAATCTCTCTTCGACTATTGTTCTTTCTTCGAGTTTATATTTATCATCAGCATTATTATAATTTTGTCCATACCCATACGTGTATGTTATACGTATGTGTATTCTTGATGACGTTAAACATTGACTGCAGAGAACGCTTGTAGCATCAATCCTTGACATTTAGCGTCCACATGCTGCAAAATCAGCATTGCCAGCGCCTGCAACCTCTCTCTCACTTGTGCAATATACCTCGAGTTCTCCGGACCTATACAAAGCCGCGCAAACGCCTACACACTCCAAGAAGGCCTCACATAGTTACTCCCGAGGAGATCAATTTTCTTTATGCAAAGTTGATAAACCGCGTGTAACTCTGATCACATAGGTTTGCTTCATCACTCATAGCAATCGAGTGGCTTTATCAGCCATTTTATCCCCAAAGCCACCAAATTTTTCCGGATCGGAAAAGCTCGAAGATTTTTTTACTTTCTTTTCGTAATCGAGATTGGCACGGTCCAACGAGGGCAAACGACAGCGTCAGACAATATCGTCTAGGGATAATTTCCAATATGGTTGGATTTCCACATTAATCGCTATGAAATGTCAAGATTGTTGTTGGGTCAAGGAAAAAAAAAATACTCGAATCGATACGGGCAGAGGATTTCGATAAATTTTACTATTTTTCATTAATTTCCCTTTTCCTATACAGTTCGATATCTGTGCGCGCAATGAAAATTTCTTTTTTGTTTGGGCTTTTGATTTTTATTACTTTTAAACATTCGATCTTACTCGATGATTTTTTTTTTTTTATTTTGACGATCAATAAACAAATTGTATCATTAAGTGGAACAATGTTTTCTTTACCATTCAAAGTCTTTTAAAATTCTTCGTTGAAAAGAAGTGATAATGAAAAACAGTTTTTAAACGAATTCGTAATTAATCAATAAAAAACGAAATGAATGAAAAGTAATCATCCAAAATCTTATCGGGTTTTCGATCGAGATCTCGACAACAATTCCAATCCAAAAATACGATGTTGATTTTTTTTTTATTTTGACGATCAGTAAACAAATTGTATCATTAAGTGAAACAATGTTTTCTTCACCATTCAAAATCTTTTCAAATTCTTCGTTGAAAAGAAGTGATAATGAAAAACAGTTTTTAAACGAATTCATAATTAATCAATAAAAAACGAAATGAATGAAAAGTAATCATCCAAAATCTTATCGGGTTTTCGATCGAGATCTTGGACAACAATTCCAATCGAAAAATACGACGCTGAAGCTTTCATCAATAAAAGAGCTTAACCAACCTAAACTTAGTAGTTTAGGTTGTCATATTTTTGTCATATTTTGTCATATTTTCAAAGTGCGTTTTAGTAAACGCACTTTAAAAATATGAATCCAAAAAAAAACATCAAAAATTCTTCAGAATCATCGTTACAAATCAGTAAGCCAAACCAGCCCGATGAAACGTGGAGGATAAAAAAAAAAAAAAATCAAAGAAACGAAAGAGAAAGCAAGAATGCTAATTGCACTCCACCTACCCAAAGCCCAACAGCACGAAAATGGGTTGAACTCGATGAATAAAAACCGTTTGAAAAAACAAGAAAAATTAATTTATTTACCATTCGATATCAAGCACTAGCCTCCACCAACCCCCCCCCCCCTCTCTCCTCGTCCGCCACTATCGACAAGCACGCAATTCCCCACCAATTCCACGCGATTTATCCGATTACCGATTTCTCCTCGTCGATTCAACCTCACCGTCTCGCCCAACGAGAAAATCAATCTCTTCACTACGCCTTTCTGGCCGCTCCACGAATCAGCGAGTATTACCGAGTCGGCTATCTGCAGGAGATCGGGTAAATGCATTACGTGCGCGAGTGCGTGTATCGCGTTGCACTTTGATCCCGACGTTCGGTAGACCAACGACAAAAAAAAACAAAAAAAAAAAATAGCGACGGCACTCGCGCGCACGTACACACGGATCCTCCATAAGTGCATCGGTGTGAGTGAATAGGTGGAGGTATATACCCGTGTATTTCAGAGTGCAATTGCAGCTTGGGAAACGTTGGAGGGAGAGCGTGTGCGACGCACGTGTCGGACGCCCGCATGTACACATCTCGGCCGAGTTAATGCGCCAGTCCGTATGGTACACATGGGAGTGAGACCTTTTGGCGATGCGGTTACCACGACGTCACGAATTCGAGTACTCGATTCCTTGACAGTTCGCGAACAAAAGGTCGTAAGTGAACCCGATTCGAAGCTTTTTGCCGTTGGGATGACGAATGCCGAGCGGAACCCAAGCAGACCCAAACGAACGAAAACGAGACGAAACAAAATATAGCGCTGCCAAGCGAATCGAAACGAACCCAATCGAACCAGAAGAAACCTGAGCAAAACAAACCCGAATTGACCAAAACAATTCCAAATAAACCGGAACAAACGGAATTCATTAGAATCGAAATCAAACGAACGAAAACGAGACCAAAGAATGGCGCACCCGAAACAATCGTGACGAACCCAATCGAACCCGGACAAACCTGAACAAAACCAAGCGAGAGTCCACACAAACCTGAACAAACGCAAGCAAATCTAAACAAACCTGAACAAACCTAACCAGACCCAAACAAACCTGAACAACCCTAACCAGACCCAAACAAACCTGAACAAATGCAAGCAAGCCCAAACAAACCTGAACAAATGCAAGCAAGCCCAAACAAACCTGATCAGCCTCAAAACAAACCCAAACAAACGTGAACAAACCCAACCAGACCCAAACAAGAACCCAAACAAACCTGAACAAACGCAAGCAAACCCAAACAAACCTGACCAGCCGCAAAACAAATCCAAACAAAAGTGAACAAACCTAAACAACCCTGAACAAACCCACGGTTTAAACGATTTGAAACCGTTGTTACAAAAAAAATGAAAAAAAAATTTTAACCACAAGAGAGAAATTTCATTTTCAAGTTTCGACTGTTCCTTCGAACACCGAGTATACACACGACCGGATTAACAAATTAACAAAAATGGGTATGTAAAAGCGCAGCGTACGCGCGTATCGTGTTAGCTTCTGCGCAAAAAAAAAAAAAGAAAAGAGGAGGTCTTCATTGTGCCACGCCATGAGTCAGAAATCGCTCGTGGAGTCGTTCGTCGCGATACTAAAAACAAAACAAAACAAACAAAAAAACCAAATACACGTACTCCGAGACAGCTCTCTCTCCGTGGCACCCTCCCCCCCCCCTCCCCACCCACCCCCTGAAAATGCAAAGATCGAGCGCCAGGGTATGACGTTTACGTTCGTTTGACGTTTGATTGATCGTTCGGTATCTATTCGGATAGGCGCAAGTGGTACGTGGTATCGCATCGACGTGACGTTTACGCTGGAGCGTATGCGTATCCTGCGAGTGTCGTGTGGCGGGCTGATTCTCGTACGCCGAGACGCATACTCCGTTCAACTTTCTCGGGTGCGCAACGAGTCAGTACTGTATCACTCGTTGCAGAGGGGGGGAAAAAAACAATAAAACAAAAAAAGTGCAAGAGGGAAACGGTAGCGCGAGCACACAAAGAGTCTTTTCTCAAGGCTAGTCCCGAGGCTGCTTGAATGTGTGTATGTGTGTGTGTGTGTGTGAGTAAACACGTCGCCAACTTCGACGGCTCTCGTGGTGCACTTGGCTCGTTCGCGATGTCTCTTTCTCTCACTCTCCTCTTTCTCTGCCTCATTATTGTTATTACTATTGGAGAATTGTCATTAATTATAAAATTATTGTTATGAATTCATTATCATATAATAATTATATTATGAGGAATTCATGACAAAAATATTGTAACTCAACATAATATTATTGTTGTGTTATTATTATTATTATTTGTTCACATTGCTTTGACAATTCTTGGTTTTTAGCGGCGGTTCCTATGAGTATTCTAGGGACGTGTATCAAGTAGAATAGTCTTTAAAACTGGTTACGTATAGATCTTGGTGAGGTCTTAATTAGTTGCATCGCTTTCATCCCCGATGTTATTGTTGGTGTCCACGAAATTCCCCGCTTCGTGGGTGCTCAAAAACATTCGCACAAGGTGGTACGTCTCGAGGATAACCGCCTTCTGCATTTCCTCATACGTCTGCTCCGGGAGCCCAATGGTATGCAGGGCGCCGCTGTATACCATTATTATTATTATTATTGTTGTTGTTGTTTTCGTTGTTTATATTATTATTATTGTCCGGATTTATTTGGGTTGTTGATATTGTTGTTTTTATTTTTCGTATTATTATTGCTTTCGTTATTGTTTTATTGCCATTATTATTGGAATCGGTTTTGTTATCATTATAGTTACTGTTTTTTTTCTTAATATCTTCGTTGATATTATTATTATTATTATTATTGGGATAGTACTATAAGTATTATTATTGCTATTGTTGTTATTATGGGAATAAATTGACAGGAGGCACTTCAATCAAGTATTGACTAATGTCAACTATTAAAAAAACACACACGTCTTTTGTTTGGTTCATATTTCCATAATCAAGTACGTTGTTGACCTTTTCAAGTTCAAGGGTCGTTTACAAGATTATTTTTAATTTCTTTAACCAGATATATATTTTTTAATGAAAGTTGGTAAAAATATAATTGTTATTGTACTTGAAAATGAATTTCGAGAATTTTTTCGGGCTTTATCAAATTTTGGGAATTTTTTCGGGCTTCATCAAATTTCGGGAATTTTGTTGGGCTTTATCAAATTTCGGGAATTTTTCCGGGCTTTATCAAATTTCGGGCATTTTTCCGGGCTTTATCAAATTTCGGGAATTTTGTTTGGGTTTTATCAAGTTTTGGGAATTTTTTTGGGCTTTATCAAAGGGGGTTGGTAAAATTAAATGCTAAAATTCAAACAGCAATAAAAAGCAAAGCCTAATACATATACGTGCATTCCTGATTAGTTTTTATTTACCGCCTTTTTTCGCCTTATTTTCTATCGCGGACTTCCACGCGTTCGCAGCTCTTCCGGAACAATAAAACAATATCCGTGATAAACAAGCTGCGCACGCGACGTTGCTCTTTTTTTCGTACACGCACAAACCAGTGTACTTTGTGTGAATTAAAAAAAAAGTAATGTATTTTTGTACTTTCAAACCCGTATTTTGTTTTTTTTCGAAGCGTGCGAGGTTTTACGTAACAGCGGGTTCCAATTGACAAGCCTTGTCATCATTGTAGTGGAAGAAATTTTGTTTTTCCAATTTTATCTATTTTATTCGACCACTTTTTAATTCCGTTTTTTTTTTTTTGGTTTTTTACGTATTTTTAGTGAATATTGATAAGTGCAATTTTTGGAAAAAAAAAAAATTTGCGTAATGGCAAAGATTTGTAAAAATAATAAACGAAGATACAAAAAAGTTGTTGCATTAGTGTTAATATTCATTCGACAGAGCGTTTTCTGCTCGACAAAACGGTGATAATTGTTATTTTTTGAGTAATTAATTTTTTTATTATTTTTGAGACTTTGAAATGGAATATTAAAATCAACATTTTTGACACCTGGTCTTTCTCGCTTTTCATCGAGGCAAAAAAGCTGCTGAATACGCCCGGGACATTGTCAACGTCGAAAATATTGTCGAAAATGCAAAAAGCATGTGTCAAAATTGTTGCTTTTTACCGCCCGGCTATTCCATTTCTAATTCTCAAGAATAATAAAAAAAAAATGAATTTTTCAAAAACACGATTAGCACAGTTTTATCGATCAGAAGAAGCTCTATCGAATCAAAATTTTGTCAACCATTGTCAAACAGCAAAAAAAAAATATTTGTATTTCATATTTCAACAAATATTTCACCACGAAAACTCTATGAATTCCATGTTAACATCTTTTTCCATTCCTCAGGAAAAATCTAACAATTATCTCATAAATCACTAAAAATAAATCCCAAAAAAAATTTTCCCATGACGCAAATCCGTAAAAAAAAATCGAGTAAAAAAAAAAGAACTATCATCATTGGTACGATATAAATTTCATCCCCAGAAATATCGAACTTGAGTATGAAATTGAAGTTAAAAAATTACTATTTTAAAATTTCATTGTTTTTATTTTTTTTTCACTAAAACCCTAAGTAAAATACCTCAATAATAATACAAATCGTTATTGTGACAACCTACAATTTAAATCAGAAAAAAATATTTCGTCGAATAATGGATCTGAGGAAATAAAAAAATGAGAAAAAAAATTGCATAGCGTTGGAACGATGCGAATTTCAAGTCCATTATTGGCTGATGAAACAAGAGCTTTGTCTTCAACCCTTATCCCTAAGATTCTCCCTATAATTTAGTGTATCTGATATCTGAATTATCTCGTATTCCTACCGTACAACGCTACGAATTTATCGTGCTCTTATCTTTATTAAGACCCTCCCACTCTACTGACCCAGTAATACTTCTGATAAAGATTGTAGCGGGTTGCACTTCAAACGATAGCGAGTGTGAAATCCAAGTGCATAAAACGCAAACTCCAAAAGTTGCGAAAAATAGTGATAGTTGGGATGAGGTGAAAAAGAGTAAAAATTGCTTGATCAATGAACGAGAAAATCGATCAAATTTGTTCGAAACGTTGCAAGAAATAATCCATTTGTTTATACTTTTTCTCGCCTTTCCCCACTCTTTCCATCTGCAGATTTAAATATACACAAATCACGAAGGCGGAAAGTTGTCGCCTTCGCGGTTGAACGCACTTGCAATTATGTGTGCAATGTCCACAACGCAATGGATATACAACTCCCAATCGCAATAATACGTAAAATTACGAAAACGACGATGCTCGATTGAAGAATCATTACGAGACGAAAAATAATAATAATGATTAAAATAATAATAAAACGATGAAAATAATACGACATCCGCGCAGTCTGGGACGATTCGATCCCACGAGCATTTTGATAAGCACGGAGGGAACTGATAAATGAAAAGCTCACGTTGGGGGGTTGGGGGAGATAAGAGTGAAAAACCTTATTTTATAACACACTAGGAGATAATAGCCAACGACTAGCCGTGACATTTTTCAACTTATTTTTTTTTCAACTTTGACCTCTCGATAAGGGTGATTTCCGGTGAATGAAAATCGTTGCTAATTTTTTTGTTTTTTTTTTTTTTTTCGATTCCTTTCAGGATAATTTGAAATATTCTGAAGTGCAACTCCTGTCAGAATCGAGCCGATTTTTCGTGTTTGTTTGGGTTTGTTTGGGTTCCCGTTTTTAGCGGGAGTTGCACTTGCGAATATTTACCAAAATTTCGTATGATTAATATCTTGCGCTAATTGATATTTGAAAATAATTGCATCGATCCAAAGGGTAACTGGATTTATATGAAATTTTCGTCTCCTGATAAGGGTGAGTTTAGGTGGATGAAAATCATCGCCTTTTTTTGCAGACCTTTGAATATACGGAATTTGCAATACTAATTTTTCAAAAATTATCAATTTAATGTAAAATTCGATTTTTTTAAACTTTCAGCTCCGATAAGGGCGGGTACTGGTGGATGAAAATGATCGCAATTTTTTTTGCCGATTTTTTTTCGGGATACAAAATTCACAAAATTAATTGAAAGAAAAAATATTATCAATTCAATGTGAAAGAAGATTTTTTTTCAATTCACTCTCCTATAAGAGTGGGTTCCGGTGATTGAAAACAATTTTTTTCACACGCTCCTTTCGTAGAATTAATATTACCGATCCAAAAAAAAGATCGTAAAAGACTTTCAAATAAATTTTCTTCTAATGATACATTAAATTGTTTCATTAAAAATAAAAAGATAATAAAAAAATCGACGATAAAAAATCAAAATGATATCGATACGAATTTTGTTTGCTTTGAGGATACGAACGCGCGGCGATGATCTTCCGATTGATCGCGCACGATACTGGCGGAACATGAGAATACATCGGGTATTATAATTTGATACCAAGAGGCTCCGACGGGGAGATATGTGGCGAGAGGATTATACGAGTGCGGGATACGGCGTTGGAGAACGCGTGCCGATCACCCATAGAAACATGATGCCGCGAACGTGACGTTTTTCAATTGCCCGCACATAGGCCGCGCCGATTTTTATATAAAAATTCGTTAAATGAAAAAAAAAATTATAAATACGGATAAAAAGAGATTCATCAAAGATTTTTTATTTCTTTCTCAATTACTTTACTTGTAATTATCGATTAAAAAGATTTTTCGTCAAACTAATAAAAAACAAGCCAATCAAGTGTGAAAATTGAGATCAGTCAATTATCACATCAATCGCGATATTAACAATGAATAAAATGGCAAGTATACTGAAAAATTTGTAATTAATCAATTTGACAATTCTATAATCAATTATAAACGTATTCATCAAATTTGCAATTAATCAATTATCAAAGCGATTGTAGATTTTTCAATTATTCAATCGTCAGAGATTGTAAAATTTTCATTTATTCAATTATCAAAGCGATTTTAAAATGGTTCAATTATTCAATTATCACATTTGTTGTCATCAATTATAAAGCCAACAGTCAATCAATTATTAAATTTGCTATTAATCTATACTCTAATTGACGATAAATTATCAAAATTGATCAATCGTCGAAATTGTCTCTATTTCATTATAAAGTTACTAAACTTTTCATTAATTTCAAATTAAATCAAATTTGCCATTAAAAAATTACCAAATAAATTAGCAAATATGCAATTATTATTAAATAAGAAATTTACTATTAAGAAAATTGATTATTATTTATTTATTTCGAAGACTTTCAGATTTCCGTTTCTTTGGATATTATTTTCGGAAATAAGGTAAAAAAAATGGGAAATGTATCACGTAACAGAGAATCTGTTGAGAGCGCACGAGCTTCAACGGCAGCAGGGTCACGGTCGGGCATCGTCTGCCAGTTTACTCGTGGAGCTGCGCCCACGCGGACATCTGTGCAATCCGAGATCGGTAGCCCTTAACCCTTTACGGGGCACGGACAGTTTCGTCTCTCTGAACCTAGCGTTTAAAGAACGGCATTCCCGCAATGGAACCCGTGAAACACATTAGTAATTTTTATATAACCGGCTTTGACAGTTTCCGCATTTTTCTTGACAATTCTCGTGAATTAAATAAATTTGTATGTTCGATCAATTCAATTATCAATTATTCAATATAATGAGGTATCAAATATAAACTGTTTAAAAAACGATTTAAAAAAAGCTTGTAAATGGTCAATTCGATTAAGTATTAATTCTCGAAGGATTTTAATGGCTCCGATCAATTATCACGATAAGACTAGTCTATTAGATTAATTATTGAATTAAAAAAAAACTTTGATCAGTTCTATTAATTTCCGAGAAAAAATAAATAAAAATACTGAAATCAATAAATCGTAACGATTTTAACAGTGGTCAATTAAATTATTTATTTCACGAAAATTAGGATTTATTCGATCGATCATTATGGGAAAAAAATTTTTATTCTATTAATTATTGAGACCAAAAGCCCTGGTCAATTTGATAAATTATTGAGTTCGAAATGACTGGTCGACTCGATCAATTATTTTGATCCAAAAGACCGGTCAATTTGATCGATTATTAGAATCAAGAAGTCTAGTACATTTTTTTTCAACTATTACAATCAAGTAGACTGGTGAATTCGATCTATTACTCAATTTAAAAAGAATTTCGTCATTTCGATGAAATAGTCTATAAAAAATTAAGCCAGTCAATATAATCAATTACTTGATAGAAACGCCACCATTATTTTTTTTTTACTTTTTTCTATTATATTCAAATGTTCAACTGATAAGAAAACTGCTCTTATCAGTTTTCCTCCCGCTCCAAAAAAATCAGATGAACTTCCGCGCGTAATTTTCTTCGTCCAATCGTTTCGAAGTAAATGATAATTGATTAGCTAGTAAATCAATAAAAAATAAAATGTCAAATAGACTGCACAATTTGTAATTAATCAATTTAACAATTCTGTAATTAATTATCAATTATCAACGGAATTATCAAATTTTCAATTAAGCAATTATCAAAGCGATTGTAAAATTTGCATTTACCGAATTCTTTCAATGACCAATTATTTATCATTCTTAATTATTCAATTATTCAATTCTTCGATCGTTAATTAATCAATCAATTCTTTAACATCAGTCAATTATTCAATTATCAAATTCTTTGTCAATCAATTATCAAGTCTCCAGTCAATCAATTATTAAATTCCCTATTAATCTATTGTATAATTGACAATCAATTATCAAAATTGATCAACCGTTGAAATTGTCTTTTTTCAATTATCAAATTGTCCAATTTTTTCTTCTCCTAGTCGACGGACATCAACAGTAGTAAATTTCGAACTGCGTCAAGTTTTGTCACGATTTATTTGTCTCGTTCAATTTGAGAATAAAGAAACGTCATCGTTGCGCGATTCCGTGATTTTGGACATTGAACTCTCGTGGATGAACGCACCATTCGGAAATACCAGCCAGGTATGAAATCGCGAAACCCACGCGAATTCGCGAAAAATTTGGGCAATGAGTCAGACCGGTGGGTTAACGACCCGCAAACTACGTGTTCGTATTTCTTTCCCTCATTTAATTCATGTTTCTTCGAACTCGGGTCGCAATATCCGTGATTGCCCAATTATGAGCAATTTTCCACATTTTATGCACACGAAATGAGAAGTTGTAATTTTTTTGACAGAATTCGCACTCTCAACAAATATTGTATTAAATTACAAATATCTTCACCTGTTAAACAAATTTTTCAAATGTTTTCACATTTCGGAGTTATGAAAAATATTGTCGAGTTTTTTTTATCACAAGAATTATTTTTTGCAAACATTCGCAAATTTCAAAAAAATTGACGATAATATAATCGATATTTTTTTTCGAGAAATGTTTTTCTATATATGAAGTTAACTGTACTCCATTTAATTGACGTTTCTTTGAACTCCAGGCGTTGTATCCGTAATTGCCCAATTATTATCAATTTTCAGCATTTCTTGCTCCCAGAACGAAAAAATGAAAATTATTTTGCAAAATTAGCAGGCTCAATAAATAGTACATAAATATAGAAATATATTATGATTTAAAAAACAGAAAAAAATATTCTAACGTTTCGTAGTTACGAAAAGATTTCTTGAGATTTTTTTTTACAAACTTTATTTTTATCAACATTTACAGCCTCGATACTTGAAAAGTTATCGAAAAAATTAAGTGGCGATATTAATTTTCTTAAAAAAATGATTGTCTACACACGAAGTGTGTGAGAGCATATTTTATTTATATATTTATATGTTGTTAAAAATAAATTCATTATTATTCAAATTATTACAAAAAATTATTCATTACTATTAAAAAATTCATTGATCTGTCAAACTTGAAGTTCGTAGGGAAATCGTAATTTGGCGTAATTCTTAATAATAACTGTTGCAATGAATATTAGTGATATTTTTTATCAGTAACATTATTATCACTGATATCAACGACAAAACAATTTTCTCATCACTAGAGTTATTATTTTCATTCTTTCAGGATATTCTAATCGAACAAATGTCACTTTTGGCTTTAGCTGTCAAATTCGTTATCTGCACGAAAATTCCTCAATTTATTTCCCTTGCTTATCAGTTTTGTTTTTTCATGGCCTAATTAATTTTTTTCACTCGTTACGCCACTCGGTGATTTTTAATCAAGTCGTGATATAAATCGTGGAGGTATCACAATTTGAAAAATTGATGTTCAATTTCTGACATTCAGATGTAAAAAAAAATTGGACTTCAATAGATTAAACACTAAAATGAGAAGCTGTTTTGGTCGATGTTTATATACATACATAAAGACTTCACGATGACGATTGATTATCCAAACCTCGAATGACACACGTCACTCAATGGTTTCCAAAACTCACCACTTTTAAGGGATTCACGAAAATATTTTGGTAGTTCGAAGTAAATAAGTAGTTCGAGGTCAGTGACCCAAATAAACAAACTGATTGTTAAACCGAACTGTTGGGTTCGAAAAAACGAGAGAGAGAGAAGAGTAACCGATTGAGCCACCAAATTTTTATTCGTCACCGAAATTCGCGTGAAAAAAAATCAGTAATCATTCATTAATTTCATTTGCCGAACTATCTTTTGCAGACTTTAAATATAAAAATTTTGTAAATATTTTTACGTTTTTTAAATTCTCGATTTACAATAAATACTAGTTAAATCATTTTCGATAATTAAAATAAGAAATTAAAAAAAAAAAAAAAACGAATATGTTGCGATTCGACGATACAAAATTAAACCCACAACAATTAAGGGGGAAATCATAGTTTGCTTCGTTGAAACAATAATAATTAATACTCCTCGTGAGTTCTATTTTTTGGCTTTTACAAGCTGGGAACATTTCTCAATCATTTTTATGTATTTTTATGAGGAACCATAACCTCAATTTGCAAAGAAAAATGATTTTAGATACCGATGAAAACCGTTTTTTTTTTTTAAAGAAAAAACATTTTTACATTCCGACGATACAAACTTCAAAATTGGATTTCTTTCATATTTTCTTTTCGTAAAGATTTTTTTGTTCACCTTAATAATGAAGGCTCCGATCACGTGACAGTTTTCGGATTTTGGAAAGAATCGTCGGGACATGAAACTCGAAGTGCGTAAAAAGCGAAATCGAACGTTGAACTTCACTGATATTCGACACTTTTTCATTCATTTTTTGTCATCGCTTTTTGCGATGCCCAAAAAATGAATGAAAGCCCAAAATTATGTTTGGAAACCAACTTTTGTCGAAAGAGTAAAAACGAAATCGGTAATTTTTTATGGACTATAATTCGAGTACTGATTTTATCGAAAGGTGAAACGCTAGATTACTGATGATTTATCGAAAAGTGATGGATTTGATTTTTGATGAGAAAAATAAAAGCAAACTTGAGTGACGAATTTACTCGACACGCCAGACTTTATAATCGGGATTGAGATACTATTGAATTTCGGAGACGGAAAACAACGAGAAATGTAAAGAAAATTCAAAAACTTCCGGATTTTCGAAAAACTTCGCAAACAAGAACTCCGAAATTACCGAACTTTTTCAAAAACATCACTGAACATAAATTCCAAAAGTGCACGGATTTTCGAAAATTGTCGAAATAACAAATTCCGAAAATATCGATTCTTTTGAAAACTTCGCGAACGAGTTTCTCAAAATTTCCGAATCCAAAACATCGATAACTGCGAAGTTTCGTCGAGAACAACTCCAATCAAATACGAAACCAAACTTGTGCGAGAAACTTTTACAACCGAAAATTCCTAACCGTCAAATGATTCATAAGTTTTCTTCACCAAAAACTGCCAACCGCCAAATTTTTCAAAAAAATGTTGTCTCCTTAAAAAAATCAAAAACCGCAAATTTCTCGAAAAACGTTTCCGCCATAATTTCAAAACTGCCAACTATTTCAGAAATCATTTTCACCGGAAATCCAAAATGGACAACTTTATCAAAAACGTCTCCGGAACAAAACCCTAACCGACAAATCATCCATAAATCGTTTTCGCAAAAATCCTAAACTGCCAACCATTCCAGAAATCGTTTTTATCAGAATTCCAAAACTGCTTGTCCGACTTCGCCACAACTAAAGTTCCGAACTCCTCAAGAGCGATAAAAAATTCCGCAACCCCTAGTTTCGCAAAATGTTCAAACCGGCGCGTTCCATAAATTGTCGATCCTTCGTCTTTTCTATTCGAAACGAAATCACGTGGTTCCAAGTATTCGGGCATCAGCACCGACCGGGTAACCGGTGAGAGAAGAGAAACAATGAAAAAAGCTTTACTCACGATTGCGCGACGGATGTTGAGAATTTCTCCTACGTAGGACCTGTTGCAGTGCAGCGTAGAGATCGAGCATGAGTTGTTCGAGTTGTTGTTCTTGGACTTCGGCTTCATCTTCGGACGGCAAGGCGAAGGGTCTTGCCATCTTGAATTCTTTTTTTTTATGTCTCTTTTTCTATAAAGTCTTTTTCTAAAGTCTGGTTGGTCTCCGAAGGCTCTCGGTTCTTTATTACTATTATTATTATCAATATTATTACGGCTATTTATAATTATTATTATTTACGATTATAGAAAAATGTAACTCTCAACGGAGTGTCTCGAAGTATTTTCGTGCACGCACGAAACAACAAAAAAACAGAACGTTTCTCGTTGCACTGGTCACAGAGTAATTGTATTTGAGTTTCGCGAAATGGTCGAACGATCGACGAAAGTGGAGTTCTCGCGATTTAGATGAGATTGTTTTTTTTTTTTTAGACACTTGGTACACTTGACTATTGGCGTCCAACTGTCACGTTCGGCGGTCGGACGCGGAGTGTGGACGGGAGCACGTGGCACGAGTCTCGAGCGCGAGGCGAGCGAAGCACAGGCGCACGCCGCTCGATCTCTCTGCTGTACACACGCGACACACACGCGCTTCTCCAAGCGCACCCAGTCTGTCAGCGAATCGCGCGCACACCTGCTCGTTCGTCTTCAATTTATCCGCGAAACTGTAGTATCAAAGTCCGATGAGGATATAAGGGGGAGGGGGGAGGGGGCGAACAAGAAAGTAACAAACGCGATTGAACGAAGGGATCAAAATCGTCGCCGGAAACGCCTGTACGGAGGATCCTCGAATGGATCTATTTCCATAGGTGTTTCGTACGTGAGCGCTTGGCACGCAGGCAACAGCGCTCTTACGGAGTTGAAACTTATTGTCACTTTCGCCTCTATGTTTTCTCACTCGAACACTTTTCCGTTGCTCGAGAATTTCGCGGAAACGACGACTCGCCCCCACTGTCTTTCTCTCGCTCGCGTTCGTCGCTGCGTAACGAAGAAACAAAAAAAATGAGCGAAGATGTAACCCGGCGTTAGCTTCACCGAATGACCGCAGAGCAAAATGTGGCGTTTTGTCAAACACGGTAACGGTTTTACAAACGAGAAATAGAATAGAGTTGAAAAGAGCAACACGAGTCAAACACGATGGATGTCTCGACTGAGTATGAGATGCGAACGGGGAAAAACACGTCTATTCTCCTCGAGGTCCGTCGTGGTAATGATTCCCTCTAGCTCGGCAAATGCACTCGGGGGAACGTTGCTCCCCTGATTCTACCGCGCCGGGGTCCGCGACTGTAGCACGCATACACATACAAGCTCAGACACGTTCGGACACGCAGCAGTGGCGCACGCTTTTCCCCCACCACTCAACGTCGCCCTTGGACCACGCGCGTACGCGGTGTAGCGCGCCGCCGCAAGGGAGAGACGAAGATAGTACGATGGATCCCATCGAGTGGAGGGGATGCGTGGAACTTGCGCGCGCACGCCGAACGGTGGGAAACAGGAGTCCGAATGGTGGGGGCGAGAGGACGAGTGGGGAGGCATCGACGATCGTATATAGGTATACCCGAGCAACTCTCGAGTTTGTTCTGTACAGACTCGATGGTCGGTGCAACGTGCTCGCGCTACAGATCTACGTGCGTACCTGCGCCAGCACGCCGCGTATGCATTCATTTTGGCTGTCCGCTACTGTTGGTCTCCCTACGTAATATCAGGGCAACCGTTCCAATTAACAACACCCGCTTTTCAACGCTCCACACAAGTTTCACGGTGATGCAACCTCACCAGTTTTTCTCAGACTCAAGTTTCAACTTTTGAAAGATTCAGTATCGTCGGAACGATATTTTACTTCCACTTACTTTTTTATTGTTTTCGTCGGTAGTTAGAAAAATTAGATATGGAAAGCCGGAGAAAAAAAAACTACAATCTTTTTTGGGTAAAAAAAATTGCTTTATATATTGAAGGGCGTAAGAGCCCTTTTATGGGCTCTTACGAATATTCGTCCGATCAACTCCAAATTTTGACAGCATGCAATACCCAACATTCACTATATCAGAACCCAATGATTTTTCTCTACCTTTATCCATTAAGTATAAAAACAATGATTAAAGTTTAATTATTAAAATCCCAGAGAAAAAAAAAACACTTTTTCCATATCGCCTTTTTCAAAGTTCTGAAAGTTTAAAAAAAAATGTCACTAAAGTTTCACCAATATCCTAAATACACAATTGTTACGTATCTAACCCCTAGAAAAGTCACCAAAGCTGAAACCTTTAAATACGTACCTCAACCTTCATCATCATTTTTCAACAAATAAGTTGATTGAAACTCCGTAGTATTTTTAAAATATCAACCCTCACCGTTCCACCGTTCCAAGCCCGACAAAAAAAAAACAACGAAACTACCAAGAGTCGTTTTTTTTTTAAATATTCATTAGCTACTAACCGACGAGATTCCCCTTTTATTTCGTCGCGATAGTCGAGGTGACTTCGAGGAGCAAGAGGCCGTTCGGATGTATGGGTGGAAGGGACGTTTTTTTTTTACTGCTCCTTCGTGGTGCAGCGCGATGCAGGTTCCTCGAGGGGACAAGCCAATTCTAGGCTACGGGGGAGAAAAAAAAGGCCCCTGGTTTCTTCACGCACACTCGAGAACTTGTACCCTTTTTCCTCCCCCCCCCTCCAACGCTGCGCTCTGTTTCTCTCTCTTTCTCTCTTTCTTACAGTTCAGATCTGTATACATTATGAGTATATTTTCTCCAGCGTATATCTCTCATCTGTGTCGCTTTTTTCCAACTTCCCATTCTACCGTCCCTTTCCCTTCCAGCCTTTCCCTATTTCTGTGGGACGATACGAAGTGTGCACGTTAGTGCACATTGGCTTGTTTGAGTTTTTCTTCTCTCTTTCCCTCTCTCTCTCTCTCTCTCTTTTTCCATCGTTCGATCTAATCCTTTTCTTTATTTCTCTCGTATTTCTCGTATCTGTGCACACAAACAGACCACTCGGAGTCGTTCCGTTCGAACTGATAAGTTCGTGGCTCTCCGATACTTTTGACTCGTTTCTCTTTCACGCGACACGACGAGTCATAAAAAAAAGAAATATGAATGCTTCAAGTTTTTCTCGAAATTTTGGCCAATCGTTGATTTCTATTATAACGAAACAGAAGTTACTTGATTTCCCTGCAAGAAAGTATCTTCAAATAACATTTTCTCTGCCGCATTTATGAAGATTATAGAGAAAACTGGAATATGAGTTTTTTCGGATTTTGATGAAAGTTCCCCAAGAATGAAAAGCTGCTAATCGTCTTGTCGACAGTTCGAAAAATTGTGCCATGCTGCCACCGATGATCCTATCGCAATATTTGTAAATACACAAATATACGTTACACGCTTATCGTTTCTTTTTTTTTTTTGTCATTTTTAATCCACCGTTAAATACTTCGAGATGCTATGCCTATAGACGTAATATCGGACGTACGAGAATTGCTTTCGAATGTATCTTTCGCAGTTCGACACACTTGCGATATGTGTACTATTACGACGGTGAGTGTTTTCTTACGATACGCTCTCGTGTGTGCCAACACACCTACGTGCAGGCAAATGCATCAGAGCTGATACCGCGTTCGAGGGAAGAAGGGAAATATTGAACCAGTCGACAGAGAGAGAGAGAGAGTGAGAAAAACGGTAAGAGACGAAGAAACCGCGAGATATGGGAAAAAGGGAGACGGAAAAACAGAGAAAGATCAAGACAGAGAAAAACAGGGAAAGAGCGAGAGAGAGAAAAAGGGGGACAGAGCAAAACGGCGTAAGAGTTAGAGAGGGAAAAAGGGAGACGGCGAGGGCGAGAGGGAGGGGGAAGAAACAGAGATCGAGAGGGTGAGAAAGAGAGCGAGCGAGTGAAGGGGAGGGGGGGGGGAGAGACGGCCGTTACAAATCGACGTGTACGTATACATATACAAGCTCGCCACTTACCAGCACTGTCACACCGGTCTGACAACTCGAGCGTAACTGCGTAGTTTGTACACCGAAGTCGCTCTTGGTTGGTGGCTATATATATATATATATATATACATACAGGGTGTCCAGAAAACCAACGATAGTGTTGGTAACGTCCAGATTCTGATAAAACAGCGTACAGTTATAGAGAATAACTGAATATTTGTAAAAGTGTATACTGTTTTTGAGGATATTAATAAATATTGATAAATATCTTTTGTGACGTGACATTTCTGTGACAAACCGATCCTTCGCCTATCATAATGAAAATATTTTTTCGGACTCGTTTTGAGTCAATGATATTTATCTGTAACGAACCAATGTACGAATTTGTATATTTTGAATGAACAAATAAAATCAGATTTTTGGAGAAACACGTGGGTTTTTATTTCGTTCTTCAAATTCATTTTGAGCCAATGAA
>JAPYZI010002864.1:0-21082 GCA_030523105.1 Ophioninae sp. A BG-2022a | reverse complement strand
TTCAACTGGACTTTCCGGGAAAACTATAAGAGATATCGATTCGAATCCAACGCCATTATCTAAGTTAGGCAAAATCCTTTTCAAAACTCACTAATTGAACCTCCATAGCACATAAGGAACTCACTCTACGACCTTTTGAAATTTCATGATTTTCACGATTCTGGGAAAATGGCCTGGGGAAGTCGAAAAATTTTTTTTTTCGTTTTTCAACTTTTAAAATGTTCTATTTAACCGGAAATTTCCTGCTGATTACGAATACACCCGAGTTTTCCCCGAAAATAGAAAATTAAACGGGGAAAATGTAAAAAACGTTTATAAAATTGTTTTTTTTTTCTACATTATTCCCTAGAACTGCGACACGGAGCTACAACGTGAAACTAAACGTCCAAATATAATAACTATTTCGAGTTTTGCGCTAACCAAAAAATTTGGCGATTCATTTTTCTTATATACATTACCATTTTATTCCTTACGTTTCATTATTATTATTATTATTATTATTATTATTATTATTATTATTATTAATATATCACATAAAATATTAATTATATTATGCGATTTAATATTTCGCAAATATATAAAAAATAATGAATCAATTATTTATACGGAAAATATTAATTTATTAACAATAAATTATCATTGTACGTCGAATGATATTAGGCTCGAAAATTCCGAAATATTATTGGACGAAATATTATTGGAATATTGAGTAGTAATTTGGTTAGGGAAAGTAACTCACAGCCTTGTGTTTCTTGTGCAATTCGTCAGCATACTTGGATACATCCTTGATGAGCTCGGAGACCTTCTGCGCCATCTGGAGATGAAGAGAGGCGAGTTTCTCGGCTGCGCCTCTGAGCGCCACCCAAACAGGTGCAAACGTGCCCAAGGTGCTGCTGCTGTTGCTCGCCTGTTTCGCAACTTTGCTGAGAAGCTTGTAATTGTTCTCCTCGATCGCCGATCTCTCCCGAAGAAAATCGGCCAGCTCTTTGCTCGCGACAACCCCATGTTTCATGTTATGGTACAGCACGTCGAATCCATTATTCTTGTCACCCTGAAAATACCAATAACCATTTTTTTTTTTTTCGTCTATTTTAATATAATTGAAATAAAGTATTTTTAATTGAGTCCAACATGAATTTTGTAAGTTTAAAAAAAGTGGTTATAAAACCGTTCGTTAATAATTAAAAATTAATTTAAAAGAAATTAAACTTTTGAAAAGTGAATTTTTTTAAAGTACATTTTTTTAACGTAAATTTTTTTAAAGTAAATTTTTTTAAAGCAAATTTTTTAAAGTATATTTTTTTAAGTAGATTTTTTGAAATTTTATTTTTTTTATTAATAGTTAGTTTATTTATAAGATCTTAAATTGATTATTTTGGATAGTTGTTTATTGACTATTAACTAATTTTAAATAGTTATTAATTACGTAATTGAATTAATTACGATTATTAAAATCCGTAATTAATTAACTATAAAATAGTAAATCGTAGTTAATTAACTGTTTTTATCAATTATCTATTTTAAATAATTACTATAGTTATTAATGAACTATTACCTCATTTTTAATAGTAATTCATTAACTATTTAATTTTTGAATATTAACTATTAAGTAATTAATTCTTAATTTTAAAAAATCAACTTTAAAAAAGTTGTTTTTTTTTTTCTGATCGTCACTTGTTTCGAGAATTATCAAATGCTTGAATAATTACGATCGCTATTGAGCTGCGATCACAATGATCGACCTTATTCATTTACGAGCCTCCTTAATCATCGGGATTTATAAATGAATCAATTCAGAAATAAATCGAAGTCAAATAACGAATTGACAATTGACAATCACTTCCCAATTGCCTCGAACAGCAGTACGAAATTTATTGCGTCAATGAATTTAATCTTTCACGCGATAAACAATGTAAATCAATTGTTACTACGAGTTAATAATTTGTTATTAATAATTTATTTAAAAAACAAATCTGTTTTTTTTTCGTATTGTTTCGAATTATCGAATATTTCGATGGAAACGGTGAGGCTTTTTTTTTTTCGTCTCTTATCATTAGCAGGATGTAAATATCGAGATAAATCCATCTCTATGAGAAAAAAAAGGGAGCAGTCTCGTCCGCATGGTGGAGGCTGATATACTCAACGGTGACAGTGAAATAAATATACGATAAGTGTGAACGTTTGCGCAACCGCAATTAATTAATTTTCTTTATCACAAATTATTTATTTATTTATCAACCACCGATTATTTATTTATTTTTGTTAAATTATTTATTTACTTTTAGTAAATTATATTTTTTATAAATATAATTTTAGTAAATAAAATATTTACTAAAATATATAACAAAATCTAGTAATCTATTATTTGTAATTTTTTATCTAGGTAATTTATCCTCCTAGTAAATATTTAATTAATTATTAGCAATAAATTTCTTATCGAAAACTATAAAATTTTGTTTATATTAAATATAAAAATTACTAATCTTATAGTAATTTATTTGCGTTACTAAATATTATTAATTATATTCACTAGAAGTTTGAATTCCCTAGAAATAAAAAAATTACTAGATGTGAAAGACCGGTAACGAGAGCAACTAAAGGAAAATAATAATCCACAGGTTATTTTTTTTTTTATTTTTTTATAATCGTTGATCGGTAATTTTGGTCTTTCAATAATGATCGGGGAAAAAAACAATCTTCCGCAAGCCGTGTAGAAGAAACATTTTCTCGGGTATAAACGCACCACGGTGTACCCCAACCAACCGGTTTTTTCCAGGTTTTCCTCGTAATTGCCGACGACTCCTGGCACACCGGGATGCAAGTAAAACGAAAAAAAAAAAAAAAATTTATCTTGTCCCCGTTTGCGGTATGTTTCGTTCGATTTTGATTTACGTACGTCGTATATGAATAAAACTGAACTTCGCGCGTGAATTTACAATTGAGAATTACATTTTTTATTCAGTATTCGCAAAAAGGTTTTCCTTGAATTTTTTATATTTTGAATTTTTGGTATTTTTAAATTTTTCAATTTTTTATATTTTTTAATATTTTATATTTTTGTATTTTTCAATTTTTTATTTTTTTTTTAATTGTTTTAATTCAATAAAAAAGCATTTATTTAAATATTTTCTTTGATAAAATTATTTTATTTTGATACAGTGTTTTATTATATTGTTTTTTTTTATTGAAAAATGTTTATTTTTGGTCATTTATTAATTCATTCATTTATTGGAATTATTAAATTCATGTAAAAAATCGAAATAAAATAATCATTTTTACAAATTTGAACAATTGAATTTCAAAGGAAATTATTTTTTGATATTACGTTAATTTATTAAAGTTTAATTGTTTTATTTAAATTTAATTTAAATAGAATTCAATTTTTAATTTTTTTTATTCTTAAATACGCACTTTTGAATTATTTTTTTATACAAGTGGATCAACGTGGATGTTTTCAAGTGTACCGAATGGAGGGCAAAAAGTTCGATTAAAAGAAAAAAAAACGCTCTCGAGAGGACTACTTGACACTTTGACCCTCGCTCGTAAATCGCACCGTAAGAACAGTGGAATTAAGCGCAAAGTGCCTCGTAGATGTTGATTAAAAAAACATCGAACGATTTTTTTTTTTTTAACTGTGAAAGCTTTCGGTAATTTAATTAAGCGGAATTCTGTGAGAGTACGTAAAACGACTGATCTGTATATTTTCCAGCTGAGATTTTGTTTATCAGTTTATTTGAGAATAAATATAATATTTGGTAATTAAGAGTAGAATTTCTTCGCTCAACAGAAATTTGTCTTGATTAAACAATTTCTTTCGATAACACAAATAATAATGAAATCGCTGATCAATTATTTTTTGTTTAATCCTTTATTTAATTTTGTTCGATATACACGAATTATAATTTTTTAAAGATTTAATTTAATGTATTTCAAGTTAAACTGTTCAGATAAAGAAAAAGAAATTTTAAGTATTCGAAAAATAATTATAAAAATGTTTATTATTTGAAAAAATAAATTTTTAACTTGGTTTTCATTTTTTCAAAAATTATTCCATTATTTTAACTTTAATTATCTGAAAAATCAATTAAAAATTGTTATTTTCATTATTTAAATAATTTTTCACGTAATTTTTCCCACAGAATAATAAATTTCGAGTACTCGAAAAATCATTTTTAAAAAATATATGATTTTTAGAATTTAAAAAATCGTAACATTTTAAAAATGAGGATTATTTTAAAAAATCATTTTTAAAATTTGGTTTTCACCGATTTGAAAATAATTAAACTTTTCCAAATTTTCGAAAAGTGATCCTTATTTTCATCGAGAAAAAAAATTTCTTTTGTCTCGGAACTCATCAGCGATTGGTTAATTGTTTTTTCACGAGGTGGATCCGAAGCTAGGCGTATTCTGAAACGATCTGTACACTCCGAGAAGACGAGCAATAGAGACGAAGCAAACGTAACGACAATGAGCTGCTATTAGATTCTATTTCTTCCAGCTCGCCCAACACAGCCAGAACGTAAGCGTTCATTGAGGGACGTCATTCTATCCGAGTTGGTGATCAAGTAAAGCGTGTTTTGTTTCTCGTCAATTTATTTTTCAATTTTTTTCAATTTTTCAATTTTTTTCAATTTTTTCAATTTTTTTTCAATTTTTCAATTTTAAAATTTTTTTCAATTCTTCAATTTTTTTCAATTTTTTTCAATTTTTTCAATTTTTTCAATTTTTCAATTTTTTTCAATTTTTTTTTTTTCACGTCAGTCAGCTTCACGAACGTGAAATTTATGTCGCGTAGAATTCCGTAAGTATTCGCGCAATGAATTCGTTGCCCCGTTCGTTACCCCCTCCCCGCCAACTTCGTCCACCCTTTTTTTTTGCCCCTCGTGACGGAAAATTACCATCGATTTCTGCCTACGGTATTTAATGAGCCTCGAGTTAACCAGACATGGAGAGTATTTTTTTTTCTCTTTTTTTTTACCAAGAAAATCAATAATTTTACAAACACGATTTTTCGCTCGTAAAAAAAACCACAAATTTCGGAAATGTCAATCAGGAAAATTGATTGAACGTTGAATCGACGAAGTTTACTGTTGTTTTACAGTCAGTGGCTGTGCATCCGCTCGAAGAATTACGAAAAAAGAATTTCGATGTTTTATATTTAATTATATTTAATTAACGATTTTCTAACTATTACTTTTTTATATAATTACAATTTAAGAAAAATACGATTGCGATATAAGAATACAAAAAAATTATTTTTCTAAAATTTTATTAACTTTAAAATAAATGTTTAAATTTAATTTTATTAATTTTTTCATTAAATTTTCGATGTTTTTGTTATTCAAATTTCGAGCTTGTCTTTCGGGTGTTCGAAATTTGAAAAAAAAAATCGTTTTGAATAGTCGAAAGTGAACGATTATGAAAAATCGTTAAAAAAAAAAAAAAAAAAATTACAATCGTTGCGTTACAACGCTACAAATATCAAAGTAATTCTTAGCGACGTCTGGGCCACGAAATATACGTTTCAAATCGTAAAAAGAATTTGGTGTAAAATTTTCAGAAGTCACATTAATCTCGAAGGGAAAAAAAGATGGATCCGTTATGACGTCATGCTTTTATCAATCAACGATGCGTCCGCGCGTAAAAGAGATAATAAAGTATGCGAGAAAGGGAGAAAGATTGACAACAGGAAGACGACAAAGGAAGTTCGTAATCTAATCACCGGTCTTCATGAAATTTCAATGGCAGCGCGCAGAAGAGAAAATTGTTTGGTGCATATTAAACGAACTCGCTGTAAACGTCGTAAATTATCAGTCTCGCGAACAGTTGAAAACATTAAAAAACAATATCGATGTAAAAACGAAAAAGTAAAAAAAAAAAAAACATCGCGAGGAAAAAAAAATTTTTCGAAATAAAATAACGATTAAGAATGATATTTAATTTAATATTAATAAGTAAATTATTATTTATTTTTATGTTATGTTTTATTTATTTATTATATTTATTATATTATTTATTTTTATATTTAATAAAAATTACATTTTTTTTTCGCCAACGGTAATTCATTTATTAACAATTAATGTCATATCAAATTTAACGAAAGTCCTAATTAATTGTATATTAAATTTTTTATAAAATTAATTATTTAATTTAATTGAATAAATAATTACTTTAGCGTTAAATTGGATTAATAATTGATTTGATATCAAATTTCATTTAACAGGCAATTAAATTAATTATTTTAATAAGAAATTTTAATACTTTTGTAATAATTAATTTAATCGATCATTTATTATCTTATTCTCGTTACAAACAAATAAAATTCGTAAATATAAAAAAAAAACATATTTACGCAAATATGCAGCGAAAAACCATAAGCTTCAAAAATATACGAATTAAATTTACGAAGCTAAAAAATTCATAAACATAATATCGTTAAAATTTCCCATAAAAAAATAGTAAAATAATAACACCATAAAAAAAGCAACACCAGCTGTGAAGTTACCATTACGTTCGTAAATATAACATCCAAAAAAATAATTTGGTATAAACGTAACATAAAAACGCGACGATATTTTGTAATTTAAGGGGGAAGGTTTTTAGGCGAGTCGTTTCCAAGTTGGGAATCAACCAGCCGTGATTAATTCGATCAGTCGAATTGTCGAATGGAAATATTCATCGAAGGGTCAATTCGTTCTCTTGGCTGTTCAATTGTCCGCCGTATGATCGTGATTGATCAAAAATAAAAGTGGGATAAAAAAGAATCACTATCAAAAATGCTGCTAGGGAGATAATACATTTTATTATGCCCTAGTAAAAAAAAATTTCGGGAGATTAGGAAAAAACAAAAATGATAAGAAAATAAAATATAAAACTTTAACTAAATAATAATCTAATAAAAAATAAAAATAATGAATATAAATTTAAAAACACAATATAAACAAAAATATATAAATAAATAAACGCAATATAAATAAAAGAACGTGATATAAATAAAAAAAGGACCGGGGGGAGGGGCGATTCTTATTCGAAACGTACGAGACGATTTTTATTCGCCTGAAGAGAGAGCAGCGTGTAGGAATGCGCGGTTAAAATGCTACGAACGAGAGTGTACGCGAGCCTCGGCGTGTACACGTATGCCAGTCGTCACTGCGTTTAAATATCTCGCGCGTCCTTTTCTAACGACCGTTCGCTCGCAACGCCAGTCGCCGAAACCCCTTCCACGCTCGCGGCTGCGCACGAGTCCAAACAAACTCAAAACGGATAAACATCTCGGGGGGAAAAAGAAAATAAATACGTTTTTCGAAATATCATTCCAAATTTTCAAAAGTACTCGAGGGTAATTGAATTTTTATGAGTAACGAAATAAAATCCAAAATACGTTGAGAGTTTGTTTCGATATACGTTTCAATAAAAAATAGAAACAAAAAAGAATGAAAAATGTCGGTTAATTCGCCATTTTTCATCGACAATGCATCTCTTTCTCGTAACGCGACGCAAACTTCACGCGGTTTTCGATGTTTCTTTATTACGGCCGATACTGGGTGCGGAATTGTCCAGGTTTTGTAGGTTAGGTTACATCGATCGCGAATACGAAAACCCGTCTCGTTGCAACTCGGCTAATCGAATTCGAACCCGAAATTTATGGGAAAGAATTTTCGCCGTTCAGAATGAATTATATATGTATAATTATGTATGTTTACGATTGTATCGCGAGTCACTGCTTTTTCACGTTTTCGCGTCGAGCCAATAGATGTCAGAGGTTATACACGGGGGCATCGGAAAAACCGAATTTTTCGACGGTACCGAAAGTCTTTCAAACGCCATTGCAATATAAAATAGATATTTTATAGAACGAAATAAAAATAGAAAAAAAATGAAAATAAAAATACCATTATTATTGATATCATTATTACAACAATAGTAAGCTGGCAAACCCGATTTCGCGAAGCGTGACCGCTTTAGCCACTCTCGACCTCACGAGCGAAAGAAACGTGTGCCCGGAATGGGAAAACGCGATGTTTTCGAACCGTAACGACGCGTGTGAAAAATGATTCAGCAAAGAAAATAAAAAAACCGTCTCGACGAAAGCTGCCGAATTTCCGTATTTACGAGGTACATCATCATTATCAGAAAGTAAAAACACGTTTGCTCTTCAAACATGGCAACCTGCTGTCTACACATTGAAACAAAAGAAATAGTGATCGCTGGCACAGTGTGAATGATAGAGGGGAGATTGAAAAGTGTATAATCTTACCCAGAAATAGTCGGCGAAGTCGACGGTCATGATGAGCCGCTATCAGACCATCGTATACGACTTTACATTCGCGACTCGCCTACCAATGCCTTGCCCGATCACTAAACTGTTTCTCGTGTGACGCTTGACACACGAGAGTATTCGGTTGACTGGAGAGACGAACACAGAGAGGCGCTTATACGTCGGTTGTAGAGACGGAAGAAAAAGTACACACCCGCGGGTTCACACACATGAGGCGAACCAAGTGACAAGCACGGAGGCGTTGAGGAGCGCGCGAACTAGCGAATATTTGTTCCCCGCCTGATTCCGGGTTATTCACGATGTTGGTACGAGACGAAACGAAACAACACCCTTGATAGGAAAATCAACAAGATTCGCGAATGTTTCACTGTCCAACGTATCCGCGTACGCGAGCTCTAACACCGACCACACGGACGAAAAAAAACGAACGTTTTCCGCAATAGGAAAACGACGAACTGACACATACCCGCGATCCACGAAAGAATACTGAGAGGGAGAGAGAGAGGGAGATAAAAAGACGTAACCGTCACTCGTAACGCCTAAAATGCTCGTCGCTCTCTCTCTCTCTATCTTTTTGTTACGCACGCATCAACTCTTTTTCTCTCTCCCTTAGAGGCGTCTCGACAAGCGGAACGAGCCCACTCGATCGCGGAGCTACGGGTCAAACTATCTCTGTGTTTTACACTGCGGCCTGAAGAGTTTGTACAATCGCGCATCCACCGCGCACCGCCGCGGTGTACTAACCGTCGTGCCCACCGAGAGACATCCCAGCGACATCTCTCGTCGCCCCTGACAACCGCGCGAAGCCGAACGCCGACCCCGCCCTGATAGGGTAACCTATCACGCATCCGGTCGGTAAAAACTCCAAAGTTCTCTCAAGAACCGGGACAGTTTGGGCAAAAGAAATAATTCTTGTTCACTGCTCAATGGATTTCAGAGTATATTATTTGTTGTTAATTTTATATTGCAGGCTTATATAAACGCTTACTTTGATTTACGTTGAATACCGACTGAACGGTTGCTTCCTATTCAAATTGTAGATATTATGGAGAAAATTTTATTATTTTTCGCTAAATAGTAATTTCTTGAAAATATAATGACTGAAGATTTCTTAAATATGAAAGAATGTTTTTGAAATTATCATATGATGAAATAATTATATATACATATATATATGTGCTGAATGCGAGTTTCTCATGACCACTAGCCCTACGAGTAGGACACTAGGACACTAAAAATTCCGGACATTTCTAATAGTACCACCTACCTGCTCGCGTCACTACTATCCCCAGAGTTGGTAGAACTGAAAAATCCAAGATGGCGATTCGTACGAACTTGTTAAAAAGTAGGGTGAATGTACGTAAGAAATAATTATTATTAGGGATATTGAGGGTAGACCACTGGTTGTGTTTTTAAGATGAACATAACCTCGAAAAGTTTCGAACAATTTTCTCACAGACGCGCTTTCTTTTAACACAAAGAAAGCAAATTATCTGGTTTTGTATTCAAATTTTTACTCGTGTCGAATGTTCTCTGAAAAGTTTTTCCAGAGATTAATAAATCTCTGCAAAAACTTTCGAAAATTCGATTTGTCTCGCACTCGTGGGTGAAGGGTGTAACTCTCTTCAAGAATTATGATTAAAGTTAAAATCTCTTCATTGTTTAACGATTTCTGTAAAAAATATCAGGTATCTCTCTCGCACTCATGTGCCACGTGGTACATCTTCCACTTCGTCATAAGGACGCGAGGCAACATTATCGCTAGCGTCAGGAAAGCCCCGACGGACTTCGTGTACGAGATGTGCACGTACATACGTGCACACCGAAAATTTTGAGATGTGCGCCACTCGCGACATTCACCGCAACTAAAAGTCATAAGTGTGGGACGATATTTTCTCGAAATCGTAAACAAATACCAACAAATTGTAGATTCCTACGGATCTCCTAAAATAATTGACAGAATAAAATGGTCGACATCTTAAAATGTGTGTTTTTAATATGCCTAAGCGACTTTTCTCCCCTCCACATCGTGATATCAACCAAACTTTATATTTTACAGTATTTCCATCACGAAGCTCGGGTGGTAAAACAAACTGTAATTTTATTTTTTTATTTGAGAAATTTGGGGAGAAGACAGGCGTTCGTTTATCAATTTGATATTGTCTGGTCATATTCCATAAAATTCTCAAAAGTGATTTAAAAAATTCGTGGGAAACTATCATCTCGGCCGAAGGGGGAGGGGGGCGTACCCTTTTAATTCGAAAGATGCAAAGCATGAATGTTCGCTCGTAGATGAGGTAACAAAAAAACTCGTACTCTTTTCAAGGTCTATCAGAGGGATCGTGTACAGTCCATAACGTGCGCGCGGTGAGCGTGTGGCCAGTGTTGACGAACTCCACGGTAATTTTAGATCGTTGTTGGCGAGTGGATGATTATCGGTTTTTTTGTTTCTCCGAGGGGGTTTCAGTGTGGCGAAGCGGGGATGGTGGTTCAGGGGGGTATCAGCTTCAACGCGGGACATATGAAAATTGCGGAGGGCGCTTTTCCCGAGGCTTTCGACCCTGGCTGGTCGCGAAGGAGCGGGGCGGTGAAAGGAAGGAGGGGGTTAACCCTCGGCGAGTCGCGATAGGAGGGTAGCGAGTGAGCGGCGATTGGTTTGTCTCGTTTCGCGTATACAAGCGCCGCGGTGAGAAAGAGCGAGAGCGCAGAGCCGACAGGTGCACTGGCCGCGTGCGCGCGGTTACCACAGCCCATCTGACGCTTCCCTCTCTCACTCGCTCTTTCTCCCTCGCTCTGGCGCTCGGTCCGTTTACCACCACGCTTCTCCCCCGGTTGGTCGCGCCTCGTCGCACGTCCGGATCGTAAGACTCGATAAGGGGAGTTTATCCAGCCTGTGCTCGGCTGTCGCCGTTCGCATGCTAAAAGTTTCGCTCTCCCAACGTGTGTAAGCCCCGTCGATCGAAATATAACATTGAATCCTTCCGAGTGTGTCGTTCATTCTAAAACCCTTATCGGCACCCGTGATTACGAAAATACGAAATCAACAAATCGTACGTACGTCCGCGCGATCTCTCATCGGGATCGATTCTCGAGAAATCCGTTGACACAGACGGTTTTTTTTTCTGGTGAATACAAAAAAAAGAAAAAAAAAATAATAATAAAACACAATGCCAGCTAACAAAGGAAACTTGACGTCCGCGCCCTGCAAGGAAAAATCGGGCAACGGTTTCGCCGCTGTCGCGTCGAAAAAGAAGAAACGCTCCTGTGTTAAAAGTAAAAAACATTGCAAGCAATATCTGGTGAGTTTAATTGAGGGATAAAAGAGAGGGATGAACGGATCGCGGAGAAAAGGATGAGTGTTTTTTTTTTTTTGCGTGCGTGTTCCTCTAGTTTTACGCTTAGCCACGATGTAAATAACGAACGTCGAATTCAGCCGCAATCGCTGCTAGCGATTATCAGTGAATAGTGATATTTCGACTCTCGGGGTTTATGAACCCTCCCATTTTTTACACATCGCTCTACCCTGTTTTCGACTGTTTCATTGTCGTACGTTTCTTTTTTTCGGTGCATTGAAAAGATCGAAAGAGTGCGTTTCCGGGAGACAATGAGAAAAATCAACACGAACGTGTCATACCGGAGATGAGTACGTCGAGTGGTTTTCTCAGGAGAAAAATAGGCTATCTATAATGTTCTAGCGAACGCGTGAAGTACGCCACGTAACGTTCTTTTTTTTTTCGGCCAATCAAAACCCCGTGTTTTCTCCGAGATACGTGACCAATGGGAATTCGAGTTTTTCAGGCGTTTGAAATATGTTCTTTCGCAACGTTTTTGTGGGTCGAGTTGCAACAAGACGCGTCACGAAGAAACGACAGATCGAATGAAAGATGGGTCTGATAACCCTTTCGAGATTTACCTCGCGTTTGTACGCCAGCGTGTCAGCGAGAGTGCATGGGACTTTCCGACGGAAAAAACTCGAGATTTCGAATAACCCGACTTAAATTCGCTAACGATTCTTTTTTTCTCTTAACCTCTGACTTGAACGATCGATTTTTTTACGGTTAAAATACTCGCCGACAACTTTTCGAAATTTCAAATAATGACAAATATTTAAACGAAAAAATTTAATGACTGATCAAAAATAGTTCATCCCGGAAATACGATTTTTCTTGCCGTTTCACCGAAATTCCAAGTGCGAAACTGTCAATATTTTTCGGTTTATATTCACATAACCTAAAAATCATAAAGAACGAAAACCGCAACGTATAAAAATCAGCCATCTTTGCGATTTACGTAAACTCGTAAATTTCGCAATCAAATTCATCGAAATTACAAAATTATGTAATTAAAATATAAATAAATTCAGATAAAAATTTATAAATTATAAATTTATAAATTATAAATTTATAATTTCAGATTAAAAATCTCAAAAAATTTCTCAAAAAAAAATCTCGATTCCCGAACTTTTGGCATATTCGTGTTTCGGCTTTATCGAAGTAGAATTTTTTCCAAAAGTGATCATAAAAAGTACGTCGGTAAAAATTTGTAAAAAACGTGTCGCAAATTCGAATATTTCGTTCGATTGAAAAAAGACGGAACCGAATGAGAGTGACGTTCGTAGGGTTTCGATTTTCCGTTGGAAAGCCCTGTATACAGATCTCCATCATATATATGTATATACACAGAGTGACCGGTATTTTGACCTATTCCTTGCAACGGGCCATTCTAGAGGTCACTGGAATCGAATTAACTCCCATTGACTAGGGGTCCATATTGAGTACCGATTTATACATTTTTACGAATTTTATTTAACAATTTCCTAAATTTTATTTTTACTCATTTTATTTACAAAAATTATACAAATTTTGTTTGGGTTTGTTTGTTTGGGTTTTTACATTTTTACGAATTTTATTTAACAATTTTTTTCATTTTATTTTTACTTATTTTATTTACAAAAATTCTACAAATTTTGCTTTCAACAGAAAAAAAAAAAAAATAATAATTTTACGAATACTCAAATTCAAGCGATCTCGAATGAATTTTAACAAATTTTAGCGTTCGAAGCATTGTTCCTTTTTCAAAAAATAATTAATTATTCCTTTTTCCAAAAATGATGAAAAGCTGCACATAAATGAATTTTTCTTCCTACGAATCAACAATTATTCGGTAAAACGTAATATAAATATCGCGTTTATTTTATTTTACCACCGAAATAAAAAAAGAAATGGCAGAAATGTTGTGATAATTGGTAGGGTTGTCGATTTTTCGTGAAACGCCCTCTATACGTAGATACGTAGTATATGTATATATACATAGTGCCGAGCCCGTAGACGCTCGATCGATGAAGTATACAGCATGTTTAATTGGCAACGTCCATTAATAACCTCTGGAGAACCACGTAGCAAGCCTATTCAAAGTCGTTTACCCCATGCAGACTTTACCTTGCGGAAAACCGGACTAGACGTAATTAAGGGGTTAAACTACAGCAAAGACCCGACAATCACGATTCGAAAAAGAAAAAAAAAAAATATTTGCATAATTGTTTGAACTTCGAAAAAGAAAGATAAAATGTTCTTTTTCTTTATAATTATTTTCAGAACTAATCAATTTTTAAATTAGCTTATTTCAGCTCAATTCAAAATTCAATACATTTTTTTAACAATTTTTTAATTAATTTTCAAAGTACAATTCGAAAAGTAAAATAAAGATTTGTAAAGAAAAAAAGAAAAAAAAGTTCAGAGTTTAATTATCATTTCTCAAAAGCAGTATTTTGAAACTTTACGAAAAAGCATTGAATATCTCAAGTTTTACGATTTTTTTACTAGAAAAACTAATTTTTGAAATATTTTTTTAATTTTTTTATTTTCCGCCATTTTTTTTTCCGTTAAAAAATGCTGTACGAATACAATGCCAAAAATGGGATATTCCAGGATCTTCGAATGAACGTCCTGAATTTTTAAGAGTCATTCGGAACCTCGCAGTCAACGCGGCAATCGTTTAAACATGGCTGGGGTCATTGCGACCCCCTATGAACAGGGTATCGTACCCAGAACGAGTGACGGAGTTAATGACTTTAATTTCCACGGGTTTGCTAATTTCCGGCTATTGAACGCGAGTTCTGCTTCTATGACGACATCGCCGCCATTTTGCTCTTCGTCTGCCAAATTTACGCTCCAATTTATTTTTTATTCTTCTGGAATTTTTTTTTTCCATTTTTATTGACGACGTACAAAAATAATCGAAGGAATAAAAAAAAAAGATTATTTTTCTCGATTAGTATCGTAGATTTAAGGTCCTCGAAGTTTCCTGCCCATAGCTATATTTATTGTCCTCTTATTATCGTCCATATTATTATTATTATTATTATTGTTGCTGTTGTTGATGTTGTTGTTGTTGTTATTGTTGTCTCGATATAAAGTGAATGAAAAATCGAATATTGCAAATATTGTGATTGTTTTATTTTTTCTGTAATCCCTGCACTGAAGCACCCTCGATCCCTCGACCAAAAAACACACCCACGCACAACGCTCGTAATTGCATAATTAGAATGCAACGAAAACGATTTTTCAGCGATAAATTTTGTTTACATTTTTTTTTTAGAGGTAGAAAAATGTAAAAATACTGGTAGACTAAGATGTATGAAGCTGTTTAAGACCGAGCTGAACTACGGCTCGGTCGGTACGACAGATCGGTATAGTAGATCGCAACGGATTTCCTAAACGGCTCTTCAGAATTTCACGAATTTTCATCGGACAATGTCAATTTTATGGACGGATGTAAATTAGGATCAAATTTTGGCACAAGTAGCGCCACCTGGGGAAAAAATATTGAACTCTAAATGCGGACGGAGATTTTTTAATCTCCGTCGATACATCGAATTAAAATGGATTTAAACACGAATGTTTAAGTTTAGATAATTTAGGCTTAGAATAATTATGATTTGGGTTATCTCAGTGATTCAAAGGTGGAGGACGAAAAACGAAACAGAACGACGAGGCCCTGAACACACCGTTGTTTTTGTGAGGTCACTATCAAGCTCTTCATCTTATTGATTTTCGCGAATGTGAGGACGGAAAAGAATAAAAAAAAACGAACGAAAAGACTAAAGCGAAGGAGAGAGAGAGAGAAACGCAAAAAAGCCGTAGTACGAAAAAAAGTGAGAAACGAGGTTGGTGCTGATTCGGCGATGAACAAAAGCCGACGCCGATTCCACTTATGACCGCTCCTCGTGAACCACTTTACCATTAGAAAATCGTGACGAGAAGCCGGAGAGGGAGGGATCGCCGTTGGCTCTTCCGAATACGACGAAAAGTGACGAGTTCCCTAATGTCGTATTATTCTTCGAGTATACGAAACAGAGAGAGAGAGAGAAAAAAATGAAAAAAATTGCAATGTTAAATTCCACTCGAGCTTCATCCTCGCGAAGTGTGTCGAAGCGTTCCGATTCTCAAGGATACTCGAAATTCTACCGGAGCGAATGACGGTAAAGAAGAACGATGAATGGCCCGTTGAGTGAGCGATACTTGGGGGGCTGTTTCGGAGTTTCCGTTAGGACGAAAATTTATTCACGATTTTTTTTCCCTCAACGATCAACGACTTTGCTTCGCTGCGTGAAACTTTTACCGACCGTCGGTAATGTTACCGACTTAGTTCCGGGAACTCGGTCGGCGAATTACCATCAGTCGATAAAACGTTTCAACCGAAGGTTATGTTCGATCGAATGACTCACGCACGTCCTGCTTAGCAATCTTTTTCAACTTTGCCCAATTCCTCGAGTTTTCTTTCTTGCGACTGCATTTGGTGTTACGGGACGCCCTCTTTCGGATAAACGGATAACCAAACAGACAGGATTCTACCGAGTCGATAATGCACGTTCTCGCTCGTTTGGCGAACATCCAAAATCTCAAACTTCGTTTCTCCACTCTATCGCTACCGTTTCGCGAATGCAGCCACTTTTGTTTTTTTTTTGTTTTGCTTTTATTTTCGTAGTTTACGCGTTCGAATCACGCTAGAGACTCGAGGTAGAATTTCGCGGTGTGTGAAATTTCGAAAGTTTTCACGGGCCAACGACATCGCTTGCCAAAGGCGGACGCAGCGTTTTGTCGTGATATTTCACTAGCCTGGGAGGAAGAAAAATCGATACGTCTGAAGTATTAATTGTCAGGGGTGAATTCGAGGGGGGGGAGTCCACTGTGACGGTCATAAAAACACGCTTTTTTTTTCATGAATTTTTCAAATTCACTCAATCGTTTCTTTTTTCGGTTCTATCGAAAATCCGTTATTCCACATACATTGAAGTATACTTAAACAAATTTTCATTGCAAAACAAAAAGTAACAGTAGTTAAAATAGGATGAATGGCAGACTGGACGCTTATCAGAAATTTCCTTTTTTCTGGTGGGCATGAAATCTCCGGTTTGAATCGTGCGAAACGAAAAAAATCAAATTTTCTCTTAATCCTCGTTAACGTTGCTATTGTTAAGCGTAGCCGTTTTTGAATTTGTTTATTTATTAGAACATAACAACGTTTCGAAATAACAAGTATTATTTTCTCGACGAATATTTTTCATTCGAGGTACATTAAGAAACAGTAATTTTCGTCCAAAAGAAAAACGGCTACGCTAGACGATAGCTATTGCAATTTACAACAAATTTCGTTAGCAAAATTTTCATCCCCGACTATTATTACTCTCGTTATCGTCGGTACCAGTTCGAAAAAAAAATCGTTTCGAATAAAACGCTTTGAGAAACACTACTCTACACCCATTTACCAAAAATCCCGTAACTCTCTCATTTCTGTAAATAAAAAAACAATTTTTGGTATATCTCTCGTTGAAAATACACGCTACGAGAAAATGCAAAAAAAAAATCGATTTTTCAATTACGTCGGGGTGGGGTTACACTTTAAGTATTTCATGTACGAAAGAGCGTTTCGTTCGATGCCATTTCACGCGAGCATATCTTCGAACGCTCGGAAAAATATCACTACCCCGCTGTATCGACGCGATGTATTTTTTTTTTTTTTTTTTTTTGCAGAACGCGAAACAATTGTGAAAAAAAGAAACAAAGAATTAAAAAAAAGAGAAAAGATTGTGGAGCTTGACCGGAAAACGGAAATGTGGTGCAACTGACCAACCGCGAGCGTGAAAAACGAACGAGCGATTATGCAATACGTATGCGGGTGAAACGGAACGGGAAGAGGGGGAATCCGGCCTGGTGGGAAAGATGCACGATATACTCAGGACTATAAAGAGTCATCCCTCGACTGCTCGAGCGTTATCTCTTCAGATTTGATACGTGGGCTATATAAAACGTTTCGTGTGCTACATAATGTACATAAATGTCACATATGTCTCCCCCACCCCAGCTTTAACCCGATTATGCCCAATTGGCTGGTTCTTCAATTTCCTTCGCTCCGCAAAAATAATGTTCGATCACTTTTGATAACGTTTAATCACATTTGATAATAATCAATTATCAATGTCATTTGATATCGTTGTATCGATACTGTTTTATCAGGTTTAGTTACGTTTGATCAAAATTGTTCGATTATATTTGATCGAAATAATTTTATCGCATCAACGACAATGATAGAATAATTTTGAAAAATTATTTAAACGTTTCCAACATGTTTTGACATATTTTAATGGTTTTTTAAAATAAGTTTGAATTTATTTTGATGATTTTGTGAAATAATTTTTTATTCATTTTGATGATGTTTAAAAATAATTTTCGATTTATTGTAACGATTTTTTTAAAATAATTTTCGATTTATTTTAATACAATTGAAAGATGAGTTTTGTCTTGTTTTACTAGAATTTCAAAATAAGTTTGGATTTGAACGCTGGGACTTTGGAAGCCGAGAAAACCGAACAATTGATTTTCTGTGAGCTTGAATTTTATTCGTTCTGTTTTTTTTTTTTATTCCGAACGATCTCGATTTCATTGAGACGCTCGGTCGTAGACTGATTTTGAAGCGGCATTGTTTTCGCCCAACTTTGAATTGCCTTTTCATGCAAATCCCTCCAATTTCGGGCATAAATTATCCTCCCCTGCTGCGTTTCTCGTTTCTGCCAATTTTTTCGTGACGATTGAATCGAAAGTTTCGAAAAGATAGAGAAAATTTCTCTTTCGATTAATACGTCAAAATTATTGTTAAATTTATTAATTGTCAAATAAAAAAGCCTTAAAGAACATTTATAAAAATGTAATTAAATTAATGAAATTCTCAATAAATCTGAATTTTATGATAAGCGTAGATTATTAAATTTAACAAAAAAAAAAAATAAACAATTATTGAAATAAGAACATTTTAAAAAATCATAATTGTTAAGATTTTCATAATTGTAATAATTGTTTATTCATTTTAAACAATGAATAACCCTATCGTATCGGAAATAATAATTATCTAAATTTGAAAACCGTTAATGATTTTTCTCCCTAAAATTGAGTTTTATTTATTATTAATTAATTTAAATTGAATTCAGCTAATTTCAATTAATGTCAATTAATTTCAATTAATTTCAATTAATTTCAATTACTTTCAATTAATTTCAATTAATTTCAATTAATTTCAATTAATTTCAATTAATTTCAATTAATTTCAATTAAATTCAATTAATTTAAATTAATTTCAGGAAACGTTTGATCGCGCGTTAAAAATTAAGAATTGTTGGCTGATGGGAAATTAGTTTATAGGATTTCGGGTGTGCCAGGTTGAAAAACATTGTCCTCATTAGGCTTAACTCCGAACCAATAATTTATTAATTCCGTCGGAAGTATCCAGGCAAAGGCAGGATTCACCCCAACCGGGCTAATGGAGTTATCCCGTCGCTATACTTATCACTCGAATTTATCAAAACCCCACCTGCCAGAGGGTTAAAAGGAAATAAGAGGGGTAACCGGGAGGGTAGGTTTTTCAGTCTGAAATTTCATGCCGTGAGCTTTTCAGCGGGGAATTCGAGGTTTTTTTTCCGGCTTACACTCGACTATTGATATTAAGCAATATGCTCGAGTGAGGTCTCCATGGATTATGGAAATCCGAAACTACAGGCCGCCTCGACTCTATTTTTTTTTTTCCATATCGTCCGATCGACTTTTCGTTCGTCGAAAAAAAATTGTTTTTTTTAATATTTTATATTTTATATTTTATTATACAATTTTATATAAAACTCGAGACTTTCTGAAAATCAGGATTCTGGGGAAAAAATAATTAATAGTAAAAAAAAAAAGAAAGTTTTATGGAATAAATTAATTAATTGGAAAAAGTTTTTGACATTATGATTAATGTACGAAATTGATAACAACGATGGTCAACAAACAACTCAAACAAGACAAAAAAAAACTCAAACAAATTTAATTAATAAATATTCGTAATTGAAGGAGTTACAATCTCGCAAATTACTTTTGTACGTGAATTATCATTATTTGGTTCCAACGTGGACTTTAATTATGTACGATTAATAAATTTTTATCAAGTTTGATTGAAGTTTTAATAATATTTAATAAAGTTTAATGATTTTTTAGTTTAATATTGTTTGTTTGGGTTAAGATCAATATTAGTAGAATTAAAATTATTAAGATTATTAATATTAATGATAATAGTCAGTTTAAAAATTTTTAATAAAGTTTTCAATAAAATGCCAATAATTATTGTTTCTCAATGAAGCACCAATAATTATCGGAATTGAATGAAGTGTCAATAATAATTGGGTATATAATAAAGTTAATAATAAACATGTTATCATTGGCTTCATAAATTTCCAATTACGAGGAATTATTGGCACTCTCTTAAGCCAATTATTGGCACATTATTTGTCAATTATTGGCAACTTTCTTAAGTCAATTATTGGCACATTATTTGCCAGTTATTGGCACATTATTTGCCAATTATTGGCAACTTTCTTAAGTCAATTATTGGCACATTATTTGCCAATTATTGGCAACTTTCTTAAGCCAATTATTGGCACTTTCTTAAGCCAATTATTGGCACTTTCTTAAGCCAATTATTGGCACTTTCTTAAGCCAATTATTGACACATCATTTGCCAATTATAGGCAACATTCTCAAGCCGATTATTGGCACATTATTTGCCAATGCATTACAATCAAAGACCAATCGAGCCAATAATGAATACTGTCAAATAAAAGTGCCAATAACCTACCCAATAATCGCCGATACTTTTGACGAAACCCAACAAAAAAAAATTACTTCAAACATCAAAACAGCAACAAACCCCAAATTAAAAAAACAACGACAATCCTCCTAACAAATAACATTACTCCAAATCCAAAAAAACAAAAAAAAAAAAAAAAAAAAAAAAAAAAAAAAAAAAAAAAACCCCAAAAAAAAAAAAAAAAAAAAAAAAAAAAAAAAAAAAAAAAAACAAAAAAAAAAAAAAAAAAAAAAAAAAAAAAAAAAAAAAAAAAAAAAAAAGAAATGAAAAAAAATAAAATAAAAAGGAAAAGAAAAAGTGGGAGAAACTAAACAAAATCGTAAGGTGTATGAAATTTATGCGCCAGCAGTATTTCTCAAGAGGGCTCTGCTCTTTCTCGCCCTTCGTCATCAACCCCGAAGGGCTCTCGTTCCTCTCATTCGCTCTCCCCCTCCCCATCCCTTCCCTTTCTCACCCCTCTTTTAACGCCAGTGGCAAAGCCAAAAAAAAAAAAAAAAACAAAAAAAAAAAAAAATAGGAAAAATTGGGCGGCATGATTATTTAACGCTGGCTGGCTGGCCCGAGGATACTCCGCTGACGGTTACGTCCGGTCGAAAACGAGAAGAAAAAAAAAACAAAAATATAAACGAAAAA